>JAXGGA010009195.1:0-52601 GCA_038373865.1 Uloborus plumipes | reverse complement strand
ATTTGTTTGAGAAATCCTTTCTCTGAAACAAAAAAAGAACAGCACATCAGTGCAAAAGTAGTTGCAACACACCAGTGTTTTATGAAAGTGATTGCCAATAAATCTGTGTGTCGGTTTTGCGTTCAGCCTTTCCTATAATATTAGTTATCTGTTATTAGTAACAAGCACGCCAGTGCTAAAGTGATTGTTAATACACCAGTGTTTTATAAATTTGGAATAACCTTTTTCCAAAATATATATATATATATATATATATATATATATAAATTAAGAGCACACCAGTGCTATACTAAGAGAAAAAAAAATTGAGACATTCGTTTCATTCTTCATTTGAATGAGTATTTTAACGTTATAGAATATTTGCTTCAAAGTGCATTTGGTCTTGAGTATATGGGAATGTAGAGCCGCTGTGTAGAGGCCTTTTCTGGGGTTTTATGTGAATCGAGCGCGATTGAAAGCAGATTGCTTTCGCTAAGTGTTCTTGGTGACGTCACCGTGCCTGCCTGCAAAGCTAATGGTTTGGTTTTGTTTTTGTGTTCGTCCAAGGTTAGAACGGTTTGATACTTTCGGGAATTTTATTTTTTCTTTCTCATGAAAGATTTTTATTTTCATTTGGTGAATTTATTATCTTTGACTAGCGGTACCCGCACGGCTTTGCCCGTGGTATAAAATTAAAAGTTCATTTGTAAAAAAATGATATAGCAGAAAAAATACTCTATTTTAGTTATAATTCAACTATAATTCCTTCAAAGTATGATATAAAAATTTGGTATGGACCCTACACTACTTCCTTTTACGTGTAAATTTCTTAGTAGATGCCTTAAGTGCTAAAATAGTGCTTGAAGTGAGTAAGATAACAATTCAAACATTTGCATCCCTAGTTTGCCACGAAACAATGCAAAAAAATGTTTTACAATGATTAATCTCCTAAATATCGCCGATTTTAACATCATTCAGTAGATTTTTCGCAAAATATCGCCAATAGCGCCAAATTGAACCCCAAAAAATTTTTTTTTCGCTAAATTTATTGCCAACTTGGCGATATGTCGCCAAATTGGCGTCAAACACTTGGTGACCAAAAGCTTGGCGAGATATCGCCAAGTGGTCGCGCCAATTCATATCACTTTGGTCTGCATTGAAAGCCCTGATTACCCCATAAAAGGGGTAAATCACCCCCTTGGGGACATTCGAATGCAACCCCAAAGATAGGTGCACAAAAATAAGCCAAAAGAAAAAATAAGAAAAATTTTGTTGCTCACAGAAACCAACAGAAATCTTACCAAAGTTTAAAAGAAGAAGAAAGTTTTCTTTCCTAACTTCAAAAACAAAATAATACATTTTCCGAAATGACATACTTTAGAAAGAACGTTGCAATATCGCAATAAGATAGAAGTAAATATACTGAAATATAGAATTGAATGCCAAATTGTAAAAAAGTCGCCAAAAAAATAATTTTTAATATTGTCTTTCATTATTTATTAAATGCAATTATTGCTGCAAATTACAGTCCAACAATAAATAATCACATTGCAAAAGTATATTTGGAGCAATTTTTTCTTTTAAACTCAACTGATCCTAAAAATTTTAAGTATTAGTCATAGAAATTTCGTGCATTATTCTTCACAATGATAATAAAAACAATAAACATCGACAAAGATCAACCAGCAAACGATAAATTAAAAGCTAAATTCGTTCACTAAAGCCATTTGCTGCAATTTATATTGAAATAAATTATTAATGAAGTAAAATATGTTTTGCAGACGATAAATTTAGAATGGTATCCTGTATTTTAAGGAAAGGACTCGATTTCTCATTTGATTGACAGGTGCCATCTTATCACGGTTTTTAATATTTCATTTGACTAATTTTAATAAGGCTTGGAGTTTGGATTGTTACAAAAACAAATACATTTTTAAAATTATTAAGGGAAAAAGAACGAAATAAAAACGTAACCATGGTAACAACATGAAAAGTTGATTTCCGTTGATAAAATAATTCATTTCATCTCTATTTTCAAACAAATTTTATTCGCGAGCAAAGCCATTTTAGAATCGTTTGGCTTGCTTTACTGAAGGTAAGCCTTGAATTTCGGGATTCTAAAAACAATTGTTACAGCTCTCCTGATGATCGTAGAAACTTCGAAAAAACGTCATTTTGTGCAGAAAATTTCAAGCTTTCGAATGACATAAGACTTGAAAATGTGTATAAAATATTTCTTCCCTATTTTATCGAATTTCCGCTAAGAATTCGAATAGAAAAAGAACGAAATGGAATTTTCGAAAAATCGCTTCGAGGTGCAAAACTACATGCTACAAACTAATTTTGTACCAAGTGGCATGAAAATCGACCGAACGGTTTTGGCGCTACGCGCGTAACAGACAGACAGAAGGAAAGACAGAGAGACAAACTTTCAGCTTTATTATTAGTAGAGATTTACATTTGTCTGCATCAATCGCATTTATTACGTTTCTTGATGTGTTAATAAGGAAAAATTTATGACTTGCGCTGATAGTTGGGTTTTTTCGCAACTCATGTCATTGATTGCTTAAAATTAATAGGGTTGTTGAGTGTACGGCTAATAAATTGATCATGGCCTATTTAGGCAAAGCAAGAAAGCAAGATTTGATCCAAGTGGCAAGCGAATTGGGGTTGACTGCTTCGGAAAATCTAAGACTTATAGATTTAAAACAATTGATAGAGGGCAGTGAGAATTATGAGGAAGAATTTGTTAGTAATTTGCTAGACGTTATTATGGGTGACAGAATAGAGAGGGAAAGTGCAGAAAAGCAACGAAAGGCAGAAGAACGTCAGAGAGCACGGGAAGAAAAGGAGAGGGAACTTCGGATTGCAAAAGAAGCAGAGGTTCGGGAACTCCAGTTAGCGGAAGAGGCAAAACAGGCCAAAGAGCGGGAATTTCAAATACAAATGCAAAATAAAGAAATCGAGCGACAGCAATTAGAATTAGAATGTCTTAAGGCAAAGCAAAATGTTGAACAGGATAGGCCAAAGGTTGAAATAGGATTTAACCAGAATTTTCAGAAATTTATGCCAAAGTTCAACTTGAAAACTGATGACATTTGTTTATTTTTGGAACTTTTTGAGCGACAAGCAAAAGTTCAACAATTATCAAAGGAACAGTGGGTATCCTATCTAATAGGCGTCCTGCCCGTAGAGATTAGTAACCTAATTGCAAGGGAGCCTGAGGAGCAGGCTAGAGACTATAGTCACATTAAAAATTTATTGCTAAAACGATTCAAATTAAGCGCAGAAAAATTTCGCCAACTTCTAGTAAAAACACAGAAAAATACAGAATCCACGTGGTACGATTTTTTCTATGAACTAAATACCTATTTGCAAGGTTGGCTCGATGGACTAAAGATCGAAACTTTCGAACAGCTCAAAAATTTAATGCTAGTAGATCAAATTAAAAGACGTGTGTCGATTGAGTTTAAGGAACATATGTTAGATGAATGGGGGTCGATAACTTCACCAAAAGAGTTAGTAGAGAAGATAGAGGAGTTTGAGGATGCGAAAAAAAACCATTGGTGGGAAAAATAGAGTGGGAGCTGCAAAAGGTAAACCTGTGGGTAAGCAAGTTGGAAATTCATATTATGCCAATCAGCATTTTAGACGTAATAAAGCTGCGCTAAATTCATACCAAAAGAAAGAAAATGGAGAACGTAGTTTCGAAAAAAAGCCCGAAATTAATTTTGAGAAGAAAAAAAGATTGCAATGCTACGAATGCGGTTCATTCAATCATTTGCGGCCCCAGTGTCCTAATATTCTGTCTAAATTTAAAGAGCCAAAATCAGAAATAAATCGAATAGGGGGAAATTCAGAAAATAGTTTGTTAGATCCTTATATGATTAATGGGACAATTAATGGTTTTAAATTACCTATTCTCCGTGATACAGGTGCAACTGTAGATGTTATTTCCCAGAAATATGTAGATCAAAGCAGAATGAAGGGTGAGCATGTGTGGATTAAACATTTGCTTGATGAGCACATGACCTGCTTACCTGTGGCCGAAATTGATGTTAAATGTGATTTGGGAGTGGTAAAAACTAAAGCTGCTGTTATTGGTGCCCACTTGGACCAAGGGAGATATATTTTAGGGAATCAGACTGCCGAACTTCTCAGAGAAGTTAGGGAGAATCCTCCTGTACAGGTAGAACATGTTAATGTTGTTTTAACGCGATCTGTTGCACGACATCAACAGGAAACCACGGATTTGAACACGGTAAGTTCAGAACCAGAGGTAACCGAGTTGGAGGTAGAAGGAGGATTCGAGGAAAATTCTAAGGTGGAGGAAATATTACCGCCTAGTAATATTGAGGATACAATAAGTCATGTTATTCAAATGGATTCTAGTACATTTGTTAACGAACAGAAAAAAAGTAAAGAGCTTGCGCCATTATTACAATTAGTAAAAGATGGGAATGAGACCAATTACGGAATTGTTAATGGAGTTTTAGTCAAGAAAAAAAGTAATAAATTAGGGGAAGTAGAGAATTTGATTGTTGTTCCGGAAACTGTCCGGGAACAAATAAAAGCTATGTGTCATGAAGGGACCTCAGGTCATCTGGGAGTTCTGAAAACGAAAGATAGATTGGTGAGGCAATTTTTTTGGCCAAATTGCTATAAAGAAGTAGAAGCTTATGTTAGAAGTTGCGACGCGTGTCAACGTGTGGGAAAGGCGAATGATCAGAAGAAAGCCCCATTAGCTACTATACCAATCATATCAGAATTATTTGCCAAAATAAATGTTGATGCTTGTGGGCCTTTGCCAATGTCCACTGAAGGTAATAAATACTTAATTACGGTAATGTGCTTGGCTTCAAAGTACCCAGACGCTGTCCCAGTGCCATATATAACTTCGAAGTCGGTTGTAAACGCACTTCTACAAGTTTTTAGTCGAATGGGTTTTCCCAGGGAAATACAAACTGATCAAGGGAAATCGTTTATGAGTGTCTTAACTGTGGAGTTTCTGCAGAAGTTTGGAATAAAAATAGTCAGGAGCTCAGTATATCATCCACAAAGTAACCCGATAGAACGCTTCCACCGTTCCTTGAAACGGATTTTGAGAGTCTTATGTATTGAAGCTGCCCCAAATTGGGAAATTCAACTACCTGCTGCACTTTTTGCTTTAAGGACTGTTACCCATGAGAGCACAGGCTTTAGCCCCGCAGAATTGGTACACGGCCAAAATTTGAGAACTCCAACCGTACTATTGTACGAGAAATGGTTGGAACCCCCAGAAAAAAACAATACGGTTGTCGAATACATCTTTGATTTGATAAATAGGCTACGACAAAGTAGAGAATTGGCTGCGCAGTCGATGGAAGATAAGAGAAACAAAAGAAAAAAATGGTACGACAAAAATGCCATTAAAAGAGAATTTCAGGAGGGAGATACGGTATTAGTCTTAGAAGTAAATCAGCCCCATAAATTAGCTCCGAAATGGAAAGGACCCGGTAAAATCGAGAAAAAGTTATCAGAAACTAATTACGTGGTCAGCTTTCAAGAGAATCAGGCGAGAAATAAAGTATATCACATTAATATGCTAAAACCATATTACAAGAGAGTTGAATTTATAAATATGGTAGATTTCGTGGAAGGGGAATTATCTGAACCATCAGACATTGAGGAGGAATTTCCTTACATGGTAACTGACCCCAATGTATTTGATTTTAATGAAGTCATTGAGCAAAATTGCCTGAGAGAAAGACTGAATGATGATCAAATCCTAGAATTGAGGAATTTGTTGGTTAAGTTTTCTGTACTATTTTCCAATATTCCAGGGAAAACTGATTTGGTCCAACACGATATTGAGCTAATTAGTGACAAGCCCGTACAAAGTAAACCATATAGGATGACAAATCGGCAGAACGAAATCTTAAAGGTAGAGATCGAGAAAATGTTAAAATACAAAATTATAGAGCCAGGTTCATCAGAATACACGTCACCTATGATCCTCGTTGAAACTCCTGGTAGGGATCCTAGACCATGCATAGACTACAGAAAGTTGAATGAAGTAACGCGTACCCAGTTTTATCCGATACCCAATATCGAACAACGGGTAGAAACAGTGGCTTCCGCCAGATTTATCTCTCTGATAGATTTAACTAAAGGGTATTGGCAAATACCGTTGAGCCAAAAAGCCCAGAAAATCGCTGCGTTTGTAACTAATTTTGGAGTTTATAGACCGTTACGTATGCCTTTTGGGCTTAAGAATGCTCCATTTTATTTTAGTAAATTGATGAGTGAAATCTTATCGGGGTGCGAGAAGTATGCCATGCCATATTTAGATGATAGCGCAATTTTTTCTGAAACCTGGGAGGAGCATTTAAAACATTTGCACGATATATTGGAGAGGGTAAAAAAGGCCAAGTTGACAATCAAACCGTCAAAGTGTAAGTTTGCTCAGGACGAGGTACAATACCTAGGTCACATAGTAGGAAGAGGTAAACGTTCGCCGTCAGAACTCAAAATTAAAGATATCCAGACTTTTCCAGTTCCTAGTACGAAGACAGAAGTTAGAGCTTTCTTAGGTTTAGCTGGTTATTATCGACAATACATCCCAATGTTTTCGGTTATAGCTGCTCCACTAACGGATGTATTAAAAGGGAAAAGTAAAAGATGGAAAATTACTTGGGATGCGAAATGTAATGAATCATTTAATTTGCTTAAAGAAAAGCTTTCTAGTAAACCAGTCTTACATGCTCCAGATTTCTCCAAACCATTTATATTGCAGACAGACGCGTCAGATGTGGGGTATGGTGTTGTACTGGCACAGAAAAATGTAAAGGATGAGGAACATCCAATTTTGTATATCAGCAAGAAATTTAACCCTTGTGAAAAGAACTACTCAACAACTGAGAAAGAGTGTGCTGCAATTATCCACGGAGTAAAAAAATTGAAGGGTTACATCGATGGACAGACTGAATTAATTATCCAAACGGATCACAACCCATTGGTTTGGATAAAAACCAATGCTGGCAATAATGCCCGACTGTTACGCTGGGCCTTGACCATGCAGTCTTATAACTACAAAGTGGAACATAAAAAGGGTAAAGACAATTCAAATGTGGACTGCCTGAGTCGAAATCCCTTATATGCGGGTTAAACTTAAAACCTACCACCTGTATAAACATATCATTGAATATTTTGATTAATTTGAATGTGTGTTGTCCCTTTTGTTACCGTATGTTTTATATAATCTGCATATGTGTATTCTTTTATGTATGCTCAAAAATTAATGCTGCGTAATCATCGTTACGTTTGGCCTGATATTGGGTGGAGAACACCGGTTTTGTCTGTATTAAAACTTTATTATGCAACAAACAGACTGTTTTTCGTTCACCACCAACGAACATTTGTTTCCCCTGTGTCCGGGGAAAACAAATTCTGGGGTACGGAGGATTTTACTTCTGTAACATCTTCAACGCCAAAGTCGCCAGATTGGCGAGTTGGCATCAACGACGAGGAGTGTGGCGGCCCGCCTGAATAGAGGGAGAACTGCGATCGACATGATCGAGGAACGTAAACTTTGGATTTGTGTAAATGTCTACGCTCGGGTTTTTGTTTTTGTTTATTAGTGTTCCTTTTGTTTGTGCGTCCATGTGTGTGTGTGCAATAAATGTTTGTGTTCAAAAGTCCTTCCTGGCTGAACTCAATTGATGACGACGTTACAGCAGGTTTAAGTGGATTTAGATGCATGTAGTGCACGTTTGTAGGGGACAGTTGTCCCAAGCGGAACACGTACACTCTAGACATTTTACTCCTCAAAATGTACTTCAAAGAAAAGAAAATAAACTGTTTTCTTTTTAAAATATTTAATATATACTCTCAGAACACAAAGTTGATAGTTTAAAAATAGATAGTTAATTTAAAGGACCAAATTAGCCTTTGATAGAAAATATTTTCTTGAAAATGCGCAGTGTATTCGTTTCAAACAAGCGATTGGATAAAACGAAATACTCATCAAAAACATTTCAAGCGCTCTAGATTTGATGTAGAACTATTACCACAAGAGCACTTTCTTCATTAAGGAGAGAAAAATCAAAACGACAGAATAAGAATACAAGACAAAAGCTTACTACTACTTTAAGCAGACATTAGTTTCTCACTGCAAAGTAATTAAGTGGGGTTCGAAATTTACACCCTTTTCTTTTACACTTGAATAGTTGCCAACCTCTCCGCTCGAGGTACCGGAAAAACTGTTATATGTCGTCCAAATTTTTTTTTCCAGCATCTTCTTCAGAAGTAAATTTTCTTTTTGTCAACTTTCATCTCCTTCCTTAGAAGTTTTAGATGTAGACTTTAGACCAGGGTTAACAACCTGTGGGTCATGACCACAAATGGGATCGTGGAGTATTTGTTATGAGATTGCAATATTATTCCTACTTTGAAATACATAATAATGCACAATTTTAAAACTAGCGAATAAAAAAAATTAATAGCAAGATTTTTACTTTCCTCTGCTAACTACGAATAATTTTATTAGTAGAAGTATACAGTTAAGATCCCCCCCCCCCCAAAAGTTGTCATTCAATTCATAGTTCATTAATACTATTAACTTATCTTATTATGTGCTACTTTTCGTAATTTTGAAATTTTATTTTTATTATTCGTTTTTGCAGCTAACATATCGTAAATCGGAAAATCAATATATGAGTGAAATGAAAGTGTCAAAGTAGATATAAAAATCATTTTATGCAACATTTTATGATTTCCGCAATTTATTAGGAGTCGTCCATAAATGTCATGGAATTGTGTGTTTGTGAGTGAGGAGAGAGGGGGATAACAAAAAAAGCGACATCACGCATTTCTTTGATCATCTCTAAATATACTCCGTTGGATATGCCACTGCTTGCATATACGAAAGAAAGCTTAAAATTTCTTTGAAAGAAAGAAACCAAAATCAGTGGGAAAAATTGTGTTGAACGAAAATGGAGCACATATGCCGTCTAAAGCAAGTTTATATAAAATGAGTTCACAGTTCATAGTATTTATATTTGTCTTTTGTACGTTAGCTAACTTAAAATTTCGTTAATTTCGTTATGACTAGGATTGTCAGGAGCCAAGGCGACCCTTGTTTTAATAGACAACACACCTCTCCCTAATAAAATTTGTTAACATTATACTATTCCGATACCGATATAGGCCCCTCCAGAAGGCCGGGCCACTAATTTCTGACTAGGCTGACATGACTTTTCGTTGGGCCTATTTTTGACATCAATAACAAGCTGTTTATGAATAGTGAATGAATTTCGTTTTGACATGAAACATTAATTAAGGGTTTTTTTTTCTTTTTGCGATTGGTGAATTTTATTCAATTATTTATTTTTATTGGTGGTGGTGATGTGGGGATTCTTTTTTCATTCTATTGCACGTGATTGCACTCATGTACATTATTTAACATTTTTAGAATATTTTTATACTTGAAACGGCTCATTGTTGCAAATATCTAAACTGAAAGTGTATAGCATTTCAGGCTTCAATATTTTCCGGCCATCCGAATATATTATGATATAGTACTCAAACAAAACCTAAACTGGTTGGTAAATGGAATAAAGCATTTTTTCAAAGAAGCCTTTGTTGTGCTCTCTTCTGCTATTTGTCATTTTCTTTTACGTGGTTTTAAAAATTTTTGTTTCTTATATTTTTAATTCTTAAATAACTATACAAACGTTAGAAATGTTCCTTCCGTTTTATTCCCAAAAAATATGATAAAACTTTTCATGTACAAATGGGATAGTTTTCAATGAAGAAATTGCGACTCCAAGGTTATCTTACTGTTTGAAGAAGTAAGAATATCTGCAAACTGGTTTCAGAAAAACTATTACGAAAGCTCCGAAAATTGTAAATGCCAACTGTAAACAGAAATGAAAACCTCATTTAAATGGATTCGAATCTGCCTCCTTCTCGTGGAATAAACAACCTGCTGTCCGCCATTCAGAGAGAAAATGTCATCTCATTTCACCCGGCAATTCGGTGGCATTATCTAGACGTAATGTATGCGTTTATTGTCCTGGAAAATGCCTCGTTGATTGTATATGAGGCAATAAAATAATGTTTCTCCAATGACATAAATTAATTTATAAGCACAAAGCGCCTGAATTAAAGCCACCTTAATTCAAGATCGAAAGAGGGATATTTCTGAATGGGACATAATGATGTATAAATTAAACTTGTTTTGCATTGCGGGACTTAGTTTGAATGTCTTTTATTTTCTTTAAAATTAAAAATGGCATCGGCTGTTTTCTCGGTTTAATTAGCATGTAGAATAATATGTGGTTGAGATATATTATTATAGCTTCTGGAAGTTTCCTAAGTGATTTATGCAAATTAATGTGTTTTGAAATATCATGCTTAACTATTGACTTTAAAAGTTGGTTAATAAGAAGTTGAATAGAAACAGCAATCCACTTTTTTTATTTTTATTTCCAAAGGCGTCTTCTTGACGCGCAAAAACAAAACCTGATAGATCAAATCTATATATATATATATAAATGGATGTATGCATATTTGTATATGTATGTTTGCTCCTTATACAAACCTAGTTTTCGTCGTATTTTCATCAAACTTGGCACAGAGGTTCCTTGATGCACTAGAATTCTCTTAGGCGGGGTTTTGAAATTAAAAAAAAAAAATCCAAAAAGCTCAAAATTCAAATTTTTTGTCTCAAAATGGCCATGTTCTTTCAATTTTGAATGTATAGAGTAACAGAGATAAGCCTTTAAGCATACAAATTGATAAAGTTTAATGCATTTAAATATGAGTATTTTCCAACAAAGATTGCAATTAACAATGAATTATCAATTTAAGGCTCACCTATTTCATTTTAACATGAAATAAATTAAAAACAATTATAATTCATGTTCTAATTACCTTGGAACAATGGCACAAATATTGTGTGATGCAGAAAAATTAGAGGTTCCAACAGATATTTAATTCTAATTTTTGCGAGCATTGTTAATAAGCACCCGGGCAACGCCGGGTAACGAGCAAGTAGATCAATATGATTAAATAAGAAAATATAGCTGGGTCAATCCATGTCAAATCACCCAGGAAAACGGGATTTTGTAACCCATGTCCTCGGATTTTGATAAAACTTGGTGTATTTAATATTTTTATGGTGGTAAGTAACCATATGAATTCTTTTGACCATATGTGATCTGGTTTTTGTTTTACAGGCCGTCAAACTTTTCAAAAAATCGCATTTTCTGTCAACCGCTAAGCCTAATCTGCATGTATACGTATCTCTTCAGTAAATTGTGACAGGTGCAGAAATCTTTCAATATTTCCAAAAATTCTCAGATATGTTGCTGAAAGTATGAGGATTTAATAAAAAAATACTTAAAATTTATATAATATAATTTTGTTTGAATAAAATTTGAATAAACTACGACAAGCATTTTTTTTCTTGTGCAAAACATGAGGTTACTTAAATGGCATTTCACGAAAAGGCGGAGGTCCTATTCAATAATGGAAGCATTTGAAATGAGCCTGAAGGTGTGTTCTATCATTGCCAAGAATAAAATTAGTGGTTTTTTTCGTTTTCTTGTTGCTGTTGCACAATATACACATTTCAGTATCAAAATTTTTGAAAAAAAGTTCTAGTCATTTTCCTAACCTAAATTTCAGTGAAAAGCAAACATACCTTTGTTTTTAAGCATATTTACAGCCCTATTATGCTACTTAAAAATCATCTTAACCCCTTATTAAGCAGAAAGGAAAGTGAGAAATAATTTGTGACTCCCAAATTCAGTTGTCAAGTTCAGCAAAATATCAGATGCAGAAAAAAGATGTGCAAAACATGAATTCACTTTAGTAGCTTTTTATGAAGAGGCGGAGGTCATATTCAATATTAGAAGCATTCGAAATAAACCTAAAGGTGTGTTCTATCATTGCAAAGAACAGAATTAGTGGCTTTTTTCGTTTTTTTTTTCTATTGCACAATATATACATTTCAGGACCAACATTTTTGAAAAAAGTTCTAGTCATTTCCTAACTTAATTTTCAATATTTTTTGTGTAAAAGAAGCATAGCTCATGCTTTTGTAGCATAAAAACGTATTATATTTATTTTTAATGATTTATAATTATATTGAATGTGCGAAGAAGAGATAGGATAGCACAATCTTTGAAGAAAAAATAATAATGAAAAATATGAGTTTCCGAATATTATCGGATTGTTTGTCTTTGAAGTGTTTGTGTGATCCTGTTTTTAGCAAATTTAAGGAATATACTGTTTGATATTTTAACTCTTGACCTTCCTTGCATTTACGACGTCGGACAGTACTTGTTGAAGTCACGTTATCATGAAATATTCGGAATACTTATTTTGTACATATTCAATCTCCTTTTGAAGAGAATAGTAACATCTTCCAGAATCTTATGTTACAGACCGTTTGACGTAATTATTTCATCTAACATCTTACCATTTCTTGGTTATAGTAAAGATAATAGTCCTTTCTTAGGTGAAAGATAGTCTTGCTTCAAGTCCAGCATAGTCACTTACTTGAAAATTTTAAATTTTTTTCTTTTAAACTCCAATAGCAAGTGTCGAAAGCTGTATTTGCTCTTAACTGGATGCTGAAATTTCTAGTTTATCTTTATTGAATTATGACTGTCCGGGGCTCTAGCTTTTTAATTATCTCCTATTATTATTTATCAGCGCAAACCAACCATCCTGATAAGCGAATCCAATCAAAAACAAACCAACCAAAACAGAAAACCCACTCTCATTCTTTATCCCTCTTATCACTATGACCCATATTTTGCTAAAATAAGAAGAGACCTGATACATGCGCAAATGCAAGAAAGGTTGAGCGTTAAAATATCAAACAGTATATTCCTTAAATTTGCTGAAAACAGGATCACACAAACACTTCAAAGACAAACAATCCGATAATATTCAGAAACTCACATTTTTAATTATTGTTTTTACTTCAAAGATTGTGCTATCCTATCTCTTCTTCACACATTCAATGCAATTATAATTCATTAAAACTAAATATAATACGTTTTTATGCTACAAAAGCATGCACAATGCTTCTTTTACGCAAAAAATATCGAAAATTAAGTTAGGAAAATGACTAGAACTTTTTTCAAAAATGTTGATTCTGAAATGTGTCTGTATATTGTGCAATAGTAACAAGAAAACGAAAAAAAGCCACTAATTTTATTCTTTGCAATGATAGAACACACCTTTAGGTTTATTTCGAATGCTTCTATTATTGAATATGACCTCCGCCTCTTCATAAAAAGCTACTAAAGTAAATTCATGTTTTGCACATCTTTTTTCTGCATCTGATATTTTGCTGAACTTAACAACTGAATTTGGGAGTCATAAATTATTTCTAACTTTTCTTTCTGCTTAATAAGGGATTGAGATGATTTTAAAGTAGCATAATAGGGCTGTAAATACACATAAAAATAAAGGTATGTTTGCTTTTCAGTGAAATTTAGGTTAGGAAAATGACTAGAACTTTTTTTCAAAAATTTTGATACTGAAATGTGTATATTGTGCAACAGCAACAAGAAAACGAAAAAAACCACTAATTTTATTCTTGGCAATGATAGAACACACCTTCAGGCTCATTTCGAATGCTTCCATTATTGAATAGGACCTCCGCCTTTTCGTGAAATGCCACTTAAGTAACCTCATGTTTTGCACAAGAAAAAAAATGCTTGTCGTAGTTTATTCAAATTTTATTCAAACAAAATTATATTATATAAATTTCAAGTATTTTTTTATTAAATACTCATACTTTCAGCAACATATCTGAGAAATTTTGGAAATATTGAAAGATTTCTGCACCCGTCACAATTTACTGAAGAGATACGTATACGTGCAGATTAGGCTTAGCGGTTGACAGAAAATGCGATTTTTTGAAAAGTTTGACGGCCTGTAAAACAAAAACCAGATCACATATGGGCAAAAGAATTCATATGGTTACTTACCACCATAAAAATATTAAATACACCAAGTTTTATCAAAATCCGAGGACATGGGTTACATGACCGGGTGAACTGACGTGGAATGACCCAGCTACCATGTGATGAAAATGATGATTTTTACTTCGTTTAAATATCAAAATATCTGGACATCTGTCAATAGAGTTTGAGCTAAAGTAGGTCAGGGTACCAAAGCCCCACTTTAGCAGAAACACTTATAAAAACTGTTACGCTAATGACAAATGGAAAATAATGCCTAATACTTTTCTTAATGAAGGTCCATCATCAAAATAAAAGCCTTTTTCGGACCACCCTGCTGTCCAAAGCCCCAACCCTGCTATTAACAGAAGGAAGTCTGTTATATAACATGATCTAAAAACATCTAAATTAACAACTTTTATACTTCTCCATTCTTGAAATACACGTTGTGCTATTAATCTAAAAGATAATGACTCATATGAGATATTTCGTAATTTTATTTACTAATATGAAATTCTGAGAAACAGGTGAACTATCATCACCTGTACATATACAAACATCTAAGCATGACCATGCGGTCTTTGTCGCCCGAAATTTGCTGATGTAAGAATGGAGTAATGAGAAGTAGTACAATTTATGGGAAAAAAGGGGAGGGGGTGTCAAAAAAAAAAAGGTTAAAACGTGACATTGTTTGAGTTGTGCAGGATCAAAACATATATATATATAAAATATTTGAATTAAAGGAAATGCACCCACAGCTCGATCATAACATCCTAAGACTGCAGTTTCGTCCTTATTGTGGATTCTTCAGTTAGGAATAGCCAATGATCGAGCTGGAGCGTGGTAACGGCTGGAGGCAAAAATCCTCTTATTGTAGCTAAGATTGCCAACAAACTGGTAGATAAAGTGAATCTTACCAGCGAGTTAGTCTTAGGATGCTATGATCGAGCTGTGGGTGCATTTGCTTCAGTTCTGCCTTAGCCCTGGCTTATGGGCGGTAACTCATTGCATATTACCCAGCTTTTGCCTTCAAATTTCGAGTTGAGCCGCACCATGGTTTGCGGACGCTCGCTGGTAAGATAAATTCACTTTATCTACCAGTTTGTTGGCAATCTTAGCTACAATAAGAGGATCTTTGCCTCCAGCTCGATCATTGGCTATTCCTAACTGAGGAGTCCACAATAAGGACGAAACTGCAGTCTTAGGATGCTATGATCGAGCTGTGGGTGCATTTGCTTCAGTTCTGCCTTAGCCCTGGCTTATGGGCGGTAACTCATTGCATAATATTTGAATTAGTTTAAAAAAACTAAAAAATTCGCTTTTAGATGCACTTAAGTATAATAGCCTTTAAGTATTAATAATAATATTGAATACATTATTTTTGTATTTGCAAAGAACGTGAATTTTATCTTCTATTCAGAGTTACATACAAACCACTGAAACACTAGAATACATTAGCATGTAATATAGTTTAGCCTTTAGTATTAATAATAGTATTAAATTTATTATTTTTATATTTGTAAAGAACATGAATTTTATCTTTTATGCTGAGTTATATACCAACCCTCATGTGAACCTAATAAAAACGTATTAAAAATAGCTTTAAAAAATTTTTAAAATTAAAAGCTCCTTTGCCAATGGCTTAGATGCAATAGATCAAAAACCACTAGATCAGAATAAAAAGTGAATACAAGGGTACTAAGATTAAATTAAAAATTAAGAAAAAACCGACCCTGACTGCCAACCTCATATTAAAAACGAACATCTCTGGTTAGAAAGCATTTTAAAACAGAATAAGGAGGAACAATTAAAACATTTTTAAATTATACTAAAACCAATTACTAGTATTTGAATTGTTAACAAATAGAAACTGACAACAGCTAAACACTTTAAATTATTGAGTTTTCTTTCCTCGTCGGCCGACAATGACATCAAATTTAAATCGCCTAAATTTAAGGCTTAGCCCAATTTTGTCTAAAAAATGTTATAATTCGAGTTCTATGTAACATGGGAGCTCTAAACACATTCTGTTAGACAAAGAAAAATGTTCTCTTTCTTTTGATACTATTGTTTTAATTTAAATGAATGTTTTCACTTCAAAAATGGCGAAGAGTGTTTTAAAGCTTTCAAATTAATATCCTCGTTAATTAATGTCATACGAAGACGGGACCTGCCTCAAAACCCTCTCGATCGACTCACCTTTCAAAAAAAGAAAGAAAATAGAAAAAAAAAAAAAAAAAAAAATCAAAATAGGCCTATTCGTTCAGACGCTAGAGTGCCACAGACAGATAAACAAACACGTCAAACTAATAACCCCATTCCTTGTTACGTTAGGGGTTAAAAATAAAGGTTTTTAGTAAAGACCCTGAAGTTCTATAATTCAGCCTTCGGAACTATGGATTTAGGGAAATGAAAATAACTGGTTTTGATTCTTAAAGACTCATTTCTACTGTCCGACCTCGAAAGTCTCGACTAGCACGGTTGAACTTTTTTTTTTTAAAGGAGTGACAGCGTGATTAAGAAAAGGCACCATTTCTGCTTAGTTCGATTTTTTTTTTATATTCCTAATCCGATAAGGAAAGGGATTAAATAATTTGCAAAAAAAAACCTAAACACAAACCAACACGTCTAAAATAGAAGAATCTTGATTGAAAAAAAAATCCTCTAGCATTCGTTATCTCTTATCACTATTACTCCTATTTTGATTAAATCAAAAGAGACCTAACGCATGCGCAAATTCCAGGAATGTCGCACGTTAAAATATCAAACAGTAGAAGCGTTGAACTAAAATCGCGTCTTTCACAGTCCTTAATTTTTCCAGAACACATTTTTGAATTTTTAATAGCTATATCCAATCACAATTTAAATTAAAGTTGATTCAAAGATTACTTAAATAACGGTAACGCTAGTTCTAATCGGCAAGTTAAATCTATGGCCAGCAAGTTTAGAGTCACTTAAACCAAAAGGAATTGCAGATCTAAAACTAATTTAAGATTTTCTCATTTGACTGCATTACTAAGAGCTTCATTTGAAAGAGGGATATTGTTCTTTTGCTGTCTGAGCAATCTGAAATTTAATGGATTTTTAAAATGGAAGTGAAATGTTTGCTGAACAATCTCACGCTTTTCGTATGAAAGACGAAAAAATATTCCATTTTGAATCTATTTCCCAAAAAGGAGGAAGAAAAAGAATTCGTACTCATCGGAATAAAAGCATTTTGATGTAATTTTAACGAGATTGAAGTTGTAGTGTCAAAATTCGTAAATTATTTCAATCTTTTCATGGGATCAGGTTGGAAGTTTTTACTTTCTTAAATAGATTAAGTCAAGTAGAAACGAAATTATAATTTGCTTTTAAGTTGTTTAATTGCTGTGAATATTTTTTGGGAAGGTGAAGATGAAGCATCTGAGTAGTAGAAATATTCTTTTAAAATTATGTATACCTGCAAAATATGCTCAATATACCTGAAATGTATATTGAGACTTCAATGTTGAAAATTTACCATAGGTAAGTCCCTCAAGGGTACCCATTGCCCCTCCCTTTTATCCGGCTCTGCCTCAAACCTGATGCCCACCGCCCCCGTGTCGCAGCGGTAGCGGGGGTGCTATTTACGCAGCTGTACCTATGGTATGTATTCCGCAGGTTGAGAAACCCTTTCTATTAGTCTTAAAACCTTTCTTAAAAAATATAAAAACTTCAGAAGCAATATAATGTAAGCCGATCAGTGACTAAACGACCTTTAATTTGAAAAAGTTTCAAAAGTTATTTTTCTAGAGGAATTGGCAATAGTACTGTCTGATTTCCTTAGTTAAAACCTTTCGCGTGTTTACACATGCATCAGGTCTTCTCTGATCTTACCAAAATATTAGTGATAGGTAAGATAACATTAAGGGAAAGAATAGTAAGAAGAATTTTGAGCCGTATCAATCAACGTAGAATGATACTAATTTCAAATACATAGTTTAGTTGCATATGTCAAAAGGGTAGCAAATGCAAGTTTTAAATTGACAACTTCGAAAAGTTCCCTCCCACAACCCATCACTTTTTTTTTTTTTTTTAAGTGGAATGCTTCGCGAGTGCTGGGCGCGGTTTTCAAGGACAGACAGTAACTGCATTATATACATTTCCAAATAGAAAACAACTGGAAATGATGGATCTGTGTGCAGGATGAAAATGTAATGATATTAAATCACTGAAAAAAAAATTACTTTTGTTTGGAGTGTAGTTGTTCAGAAAAACTTAACTACAGAAACAAGCTAAACTAAGCTAACAATTCTCATAATATGAAACAACGAATCCGAATTTAGAAGTATTCTCGTGCCATTTTATGGTTTTATCTATTAACGAACGAAATAAGTAGGAGTCCAACATGATACAATCCAAATATGATTTGTGGACCTATAAATAACTCTGAAGAAGATGTTGATGAATAACTTGTAATTTCACAAGTTTTTCTTCCATCCAGGTATCCCTTTTTTTTTATGGCCGAAGTTGTATTTTTTCCCTTTGCATATTTGAAATTCATTTCTATTGTGCTGATGATTTAGCTGACTCCAGAAAAATCGAATATTTCGTCAAATGCCCTTGGGGATTTGATTTATGCATTTGGTGCTGTGCTCATTTGCGTGTTGGTTAATGTTGTTAGGGTTAGCTAGCTGCGGCTCTTTTTTTTGCCCTTATATCATGCCGACAATAATGTTTTCAAATAAATTAAATTGATGTTAATTTATGTGTGGAATAATAGTTTTATTCAAAATATTTTTCGACATTGCTACCGGTGGAGTGGCCCTGAAATAGATATCATAAAACTAGAAATACAACAAGCGAAACTATCTATCTATATAAAAATGTATGTTTGTATGTATGTTTGTTCCTTACACAAATCCAGTTTTTGTCTGATTTTCATCAAACTTGGCACAGAGGTTCCTCGATGCACTAGAATTCACATGGGCGGGGTTTTGAAATTTTTAAGAAATCCAAACAGCTCAAAAATCAAATTTTTTGTCTCAAAATGGCCATTTTCTTTCAGTTTTGAATAATAGATAATAGAGATAAGCTTTTAAGCATTCAAATTGATAAAATTTAGCACATTTAAATATGAGTATTTTCTAACAAAGATTGCTATTAATAATGAATCATCAGTTTCATCAGTTTAAGGCTCACCTATTTCAAAAAAATTTTTTAGAACTATGTCGGATTAATAAGCACCCGGGCAAAGCCGGGTAATAAGCTAGTTAAAAATATTTTTGAGTTTTTATTCAGGTAAACGGCTTCTTTTCAGAACATTTACTACATCATGTTTATTGAAAGAAGTTTCATGAAAGATTTTTGGATTATTTTCAATTTAAAAATTAAACTGCATAAAGTGCAGGATTGATTATGTCGAAATTGCGAGAGGCACCAAGACCATAGGGGCCTCGAAAGGTTTACGAAAATGTTTTGCTTAAGTCTGTGACAGACGAAGAAATCCTAAAAATGCA
The DNA here is from genome assembly GCA_038373865.1 of Uloborus plumipes. NCBI lineage: Eukaryota > Metazoa > Arthropoda > Arachnida > Araneae > Uloboridae > Uloborus > Uloborus plumipes. The sequence goes on along the minus strand of JAXGGA010009195.1, from coordinate 33,178 downwards.
TTGAGACGGGTCCCCAAACCTCCACAATGTGGTACAGAAAAAAAAGTTAGCTGCATAGAGAAAGATTTTATGTCAAGGACATTGTCATTCAGAAGAATATAATTTTTAACGCTGTATTTAAAGAACTTTTTTCTTTTAGCTTTTACTTCATTTCAGCCATCATATGCAATGTACAAATAAGGTAACCCACACACATACTAGTCCAAAAGCTAGCAACGTCGAGAAAACAAGTAATTTAAGACGTCTGACTCTTTAATAAACTTTTCCATATGATCTTCTAAGCAGCATGCCGGGTGTCTGGCGGCCGAGAGTGGTTTCGTTTTTACTGCGCATCTTTTGTACTGGAAAAAATAGTGATTTTGAAGTCTTTTTTGGGCAATTCCACTTCAAATTAATCACGAAAAAGAAGTTTTTGACCTCACCCTTTCCGATTTTAACAAAAATTGGTGTGAAGGACGCACATGACAAGATAAGTAATACTGTCAAGTTTTAGATTTCTACTTCAAAACTTGTATAAAATATAGAGCTGTTAAAAACGAAAAAAAAAAAAAAAAAGTTTTTACATGCAACTTCTTTTCTAATTTTCGTAGAATAAAAATTCAAAAAACATTGTGAATGCATGAAATAGAGCTTTCCATTGATATATTACATGACATACTTACGACAGGTTTAAGTTTCGAATTGCCCTTAAATGGTTAAGAAATTACTATTTTTTACTAGCAAAAGTATGATGCGCAGTAAGAAATGCAACCACTCTCGGCCACCAGACACCCTGCATGCTGCTTAGAAGAGCATAGGGAAAGATATATTCAAGAGCCAGACGTCTTAAAATTGTCAATAGAGAACGTTGCTAGCTCTTAGACTATACGTCCCGTTTTGGGGGTTCTTGTCAAATTGTCTCAACGTACCGTTACAGGATGCTGAAGTATCTCGTTTTCTGAAAGTGCTCAGTGGAATACTGGAAATTTTTCAGCCTAAATTCTTTGGGGGGAATAGTTTAGGCATTTTATATAAATAATTTAGACTATACTTTTTGCATACCTATTGACTATACATATATTGACTTGACTGTATTGGCATACCGCATCGGTAGAAATGGATTTTTTTTTTGCTTATGAATGACCGATGGACTAAGAAAAAAGAAAGTTGCAAGTCGCAGTTTTTGAAGGAATATGAATTGTAAAAGCAAATTGTATGAAATGTTATCAAGAATTTCATTTTTATTTAGCGCTGACTACTCAAGTAAATTTGCACCAATAAGATAACACTACTTTTTTAAAGTTCTTTTTTGTAACTAAGCACGTGTTGTAATAATATGCGACTTTTTTTTCAACAGACGCTTAAAATTGTTAGGTGTCCCGTTTTGAGGAGGGGAAAAAACGAATATTTGTAATCACCTCATGTACAACCACAATTTGAATGAAAATTCAAAGATTTTCAAAAACAATGCCATTTTCCCCTTCTTTCCTCTGTTGCGATAACATTGTATTATCGGCGTAAGCGTATGAGAAATACAAGACCTTCTGTAATAGTTGTTCTGTGTTGTTGATATCGCTGCTGATTTCAAGACTTGAACACAGTCCAAATTATCTCATTGTCGCCGAAAGGGTAAACTAATGAGAATCTTGAAAAGCACCATTAATTGTACTAAATGGCTGTCCGTAAGTGATGTCACGCTCATTTTCAACTTATTTGACTTCATCCCCCCCCCCCTTTGTCACATAGTGTCACCAGGGGCGCCCCGAGCTTAAAACCTTAGGCGAGGGAAAATTCTCAATTTGTCGAATGAAATTCCGAAGTGTGCCGAATGATAAAATACGGCTATACGCGTTACTTTATGCGTAAAGACAATAGGTAGCACTTAAAACAAATAAAAAACAAGTATTTTCAATCTTTCCTTCAGATGATTGAAAAACATTTGAACTTAGATAAATAACAACGGGAACAGTAGCGGTACATAGACTAAGATGCACCCCCTTCCAGCAAGATTTGTAAATGTATCTCCTCCCTATTAAACAATAAAGAATATTTTTCCCATGTAACTCTCAGTGCTATTTTCCTGTATAATGCGCCATTCATCTTTACACTGTCAAGTTAATCCGTTTATTTTATTGAACGTAAATGAACTTTTCCCGAGATAGATTCGGGTTTGACAAAGAGATGAAGCCGAACTAAACCTCTCCCGAGTTATATTCGGGTATAACAGTACGGTGCACTCAACAAAAAATTACCACGAGTAATACTCGGGCGTGGCATTTTGGAGCATAAGTGCTGTACCTGAGATGTCACAAAATCTATTGCATCCCTAAATTTGCCGAATCATGGGCCCGAATGTGCCGAATGAGGACAAATTTTGGTAGGTCCGGGTGACCTTCCGTGACCTCTCTTCGGGGCGCTCCTGAGTGACATACTTCGCAGTAGTCCTCTCTTTGTCGTATGTCACGCTATTTTTCCCAAATGCATTATTTTAAAAGAAGTGTGTTTCACTCCTTGTTGACCCCTCTCTGCCCTTTGTTACAAATCGTCATAATTTCATTGTGCATCTCAAAGCATGATATGATTTGTGGACGACCCCTTAAAAACTAATTAATAAATTCGCATGTCTCCAGTTCGCGCTTTTTGAATGCCATTTATTCCATCCTTTCAATTTACATTCCTTACATCATACCTTGGTTTGTTGACATCTCAAAGAATTTAACTTAATTCCTGATACTTTCGGGAATTTTGAAGCTTTCTTTGTCAAACTAACATGCCTTGCATTTTATCTCGGAATGGCTATGTGGGAAATAACGATATCCTTTTTTATTCCATCCATCCATACCTATTTTCGTCTAATATACTCGTATAAGAGTATATAGTGCTTAGCAAACATAATATCTTATTGCTGGAAGATATTTTTCCGCTTTACACCATGAAGATAACTTATGCCACTATTGAACTGTCCAGTCCATTACAGTCTCAGAAAACATACGAAACCACTTCTACGATATTGGAAACGTATTTTTTTACGTATTGGATCTACGTACATATAGTGAAAAACTTATTTCGATCTTCAGAATTAATTTGATTTGTCATGTATATAGAATCAGTAAAAAGGTGGGAAGGGGAGGGGGTTGAATATGAGTTTATTCCATGATTTTCAGTCTCGTAAAACTTTTACTGTGTTCAGCCCGTGATTTTGACGGGAGCGAGCGAGAAGGGGTTAAAATCATTTAATCCTTGTTGCATTGATGTGCTCTGTGCTGAGGAATCAGGGTGATTTTGGAGTAAAGGAGTCGGAGCGGAATGCTCTGAAATTCCAGAAGCTGGAGTGGAGGCTCCTTTTCGGTGTCCCCCATAATTGGCCCACTGCTCTATTCAAGTGGAAACTTGAAGAGTGAGCACGCCTTCCGGAGAGGATTAGTGTCAATCAAAAGGGGGAGAGAGCGAGATAGGGAGAATTAGGGATTTTCCCTGGTGAACCTTTCCCCTTCCCTACCACGTGCTGATCATCTTGGATTACCATTCCTCCATACTGCAAGTGCTAGTACTAAAATGGAGTTCGGTTTTATTGATTCGGAAAGAGGAGGAAAACTTTTAGTATGCAGCGATTTTATGTTTCGTATACATTCACGAAAAAATGATAAGTAGTACTGGAAGTGTACAAACCGTTTGTGCGCAGCCAGAATAACGTTAATAGGCAAAAACATGGTGAACCACCGTGGTAATCACAATCACGAGCCGGACACTGCAAAAAAAATTAGGAAGACCTTCTACAACACCCTGAAGAAAAGAAGTGTGACTGAGCCAATTCCTCAAGGGTCCCCATTTAAGGTACATTTGGGGAAATTAAAAATCTCCAAAAAACGTTTAGCATTTCATACCGTTTTTAATAGCTTCATTTAGAAATGATTTACATTTTTCATGTTGCCAACTAAATATACTATAATGTCATTTATTTCAAAGACAATACTTTCTACACTAATAACAAAAAAGAATAGTGTCATCATCCATTAATATCTGGAGAAACACATTCAAACAATTGAGAAAATAAACTGCCTACAAAACGACTATTTCATTTCTGAGCTCGTCCGAGATTCGTTACTGTTTAGTAATGTTACATTAAAAAAAAAATAATAATAACTTCGCAGCATTCATTTCAATTGTACTTTTTGAAGAACGACCATTAGAAAGAAATAAAATTGTGAAAAGATAGAAGAAAATCAATCAGTACGATTTTAATGATAAAATCGTTAACGTGTGTTTACCCAGGCTTGTTTGCAGGGGCATGCTTAGAATTTTAGCCGCCCTGTGCGAAATTTGTTTGAAAAATAATTATTTATTTATTATTTATTTCCTATCTCCTAAAACATAATACATATAAATTATTATACACCGCAACAAGCACTAATCCCAGCACATAAAAACCGGCAACTCTTTCTACGAAGAGTGTTAACAGGAGGACAAGAAATTTCATTAGTACAGTCGACGCTCGATATAACGACCGTCTCGGTCCTATATAGAAAACGGTTTTTATAACGAGTGGTCGCTATAAGGGGTAGAAAATAGAGTATATTAGGATACAGTTGGGGGTTTTATCACCGGTCGTTATATTAGGATGGTCTTTATAACGAGAAGTCGTTATAACGAGCGTCGACTGTATTCATTCCCAAAGCGAGAGCTAAATCTTTTACTGCAATTTTAGAATTTTAGGACGGATACAAAGGAATGACGATCACTTCACTGAGGGGCCCTACGTTGGCACTTTTATGATATTTAATCTTAAAATATGAAATTTTACGCAATTTTCTTTTATGTTTTCGTTGGGGTGAGGGCTAATCTCTCCGAATATGTTTTGAAATTGAATACAAAAAAAAAAAAAAAAAAAGCCGGGGGGGGGGGAGAGGATTGGCACAATTTCAGTCCGTTTTTGATGACATTTGGGACAGAAATAATGTTCGGAACTCTTCCCTGAAACATTTTTTGAAATTGTAATTCTAAAAAAAAAAAAAGCAATTTTTAGACGATCTTTGGTGATGCCAGGAAAAAAGAAGTTGGGGAACACAAACCCAATTATTCTTTTCCTACAATTTTTCGATATAGTTCAAAAAAAAAAAAAAACCGTAATTTTAGATGATTTCGATGACATTAGGGGCTAACGGAGGATTCAAGTCAATAGATCTCTGATGATGTCAAGAGGACAGAAGTAGGGGGACACAACCCGGCGAATTCTCTTTCCACAATTTTTCGATATCGAAGTTTAGAAGCTAAAAAAAAAAAAGCAATTTTTAGACGATCTTTGGTGATGCCAGGAAAAAAGAAGTTGGGGAACACAAACCCAAATATTCTTTTCCTACAATTTTTCGATATAGTTCAAAAAAAAAAAAAAAAAACCGTAATTTTAGATGATTTCGATGACATTAGGGGCTAACGGAGGATTCAAGTCAATAGATCTCTGATGATGTCAAGAGGACAGAAGTAGGGGGGCACAACCCGGCGAATTCTCTTTCCACAATTTTTCGATATCGAAGTTTAGAAGCTAAAAAAAAAATGAATTTTAAATGACTTTGATGATATTAAGAAAAGGGCGGATTCAGGTTAAACTCCGTAAGTGTTTCAGAATTAAAGACTGAAATTTTTGAATTCAACAGATGTAAACCACGGTACGCAGTTAAGGGTAAGTAAAAAAAAATTAAAAAAAAAATTGCCCCTCCCTTGAGAAATTTTTAGATCTGCCCTTGAGAATTTCAAAGTCAGTGTTTCTGAACTTTTCTATAAAAAAATCTGGTATGGACCCCACACTACTTCCTTTTACGTGTAAATTTCTTAGTAGTTGCCTTAAGTGTTAAAAAAAGTGCTTGGAGTGAGCAAGGTAACAATTCAAATATTTGCTCCCCTAATCTGCCACGAAACAATGCAAAAAATATTTTACAATGGTTAATTTTCTAAATATTGCTGATTTTAAGATCATTCAGTAAATTTTTCCAAAATATCGCCAATAGCGCCAAGTTGAACCCAAATTCAAAAAATAATTTTTTCGCCGAATTTGGCGATATGTCGCCAAATTGGCGTCAAACACTTGGCGACATATCGCCAAGTGGTCGCGCCAATTCATATCACTTGAGTCTGCATTGAAATTAACACTGATTTACCCCAAAAAAGGGGTAAAACACCCCCTTGGGAACATTCGAATGCAACCACAAGGGGAGGTGGACAACTGGACCATCCTCAGAGCCTACATACCAAGCTAGAAGCTTCTACGGCATATAGTTTTTGAGTTATGCGACCCACATACATACATACATCCGCACATACAGACATCACGAGAAAACTCGTCGTAATTAACTCGGGGGTGGTTGAAAAATATTTTTCGGCTGCTTATATGTTGATAGGTACATATGCACGTGCTGACAGGTCGAAAAAACTACTGAACATTCATTCGGGGGTGAGCAAAATCAAAATTTAGACTCAAATTTGAGTGATTTTTTTTTTCGCGATCACAATACTTCCTTTACTGATTAAAAGGAAGTAAAAAAATAAGCGTTAAAGCAACAGTAAGCAAGTTCTTATATCTAATTACATGTGTGTGCGAGAGTAGGAAACCAAATAAATTAAAACGGCACCTAGGAGCAACATGCCAAAATATGGTTGACAAACCATATCAAGAAATTAACTATACCGAACAACACTTTCCATACCGATAAGGGGAGCATTGTCGAAGATTTGTAAATTTCAAATTCAACCCCCTCCCCCTTTATCCTATACAGTTGGAAATGCTTTACTGATTACAAAAATACAATTTTTTTCTGTATCATCAAAATTGAGTAAACTCTAGCATTTTAATTGTTTTGAACCGTAAGCCATTACATCGCATGAACGAAGAATTCAGCAACTCATTTTTATTATCATTTTGAGAATATATCTCTCAGCTGCCAAAGGGAGGAGCATAACAAGATACTACACATACCCTGTACACTGTACACAAAACGTTAACCTTCCACTGTCAGTTTTTGAAATATACAATTTACACACAAACACATATACTAACGTATACATACAGACTTCACGAGAAAACTCACATTACTTCAATCGGTGATGGTCAAAATGGATATTTCGGCTGCCCGTACATTGATTGGTACACATTCACTTGCAGATTGCAGATGAGCAGAAATACAGCTGAATGTACTTTTGAGGGTGCGTAAAATGAAAATTTAGGCAAATTTGTGCAACAAATTTTTTTGCACATGTATTAAGTCCTGTAGTTCTTATAAGGAATTTAAAGAACATTTATTCAAAATATGTGCTAGACTAAAAAAAAACTTAGATCAAACTACGACATTAACTAATATTGAAAACAATGAGGTTATGAAGCAAATGATATATGAATCAAGAAGGTGAAGGTCTGAAGTTATTTTTTTACCAATGGAGCAAAAAAGCTTTAAAAAAGCAAATTGCCGAATTATAATAGCAACGTAAGTAAAAATAATTGCATGATAAAAAGGATAAAATAAAATAAAACGAAACTCCAATACGCTTGTCTCCCAAAATCAAAAAGACTTTTGGATCAAAGGAACAAAATATTCGAAATTATTAGAGCTTTAGTTTTTTTTTTAATTCTTTTTGTAACTTATTTTTATTTTTCTCTTACATGAAACCTCTCTATAATGGCGCAAATCATCTTCGAATTTTCCGTCGGTCCTTCGAAAGAACCAATGACGAACGAACCGCAGAAATTCAAGTTAAAATGTAGGGATTTCCTGCACGTGGTATAAGCGCATGAAGTCCTGCTAAAAAATCCTACCCCAAAATGATTTCCCCTACGGTTTCCCCCAAGTTCCAAGAAAACAGTAGGTGTTCAGTTTACTCTTCCAGCACCTATTGTCCACTCCTTATCTCCTATCCCTTTCCATTCATGGTGACAGGTCGCGATAGATAAGGCTTGGGCGAATTATGGGTAGAACCTCATTTTCTCTCCAACTTAGCAGCCTTGAATGTGCTGAAAACTATTATTACCCAAAATTCAACTGGTGGTTTGTTGTGGAGGAGGGGGGGGTAGTCATCTCGCGCGTACTAAGTGTTTCTAAACAATAAAAAATACGTATAATTGAATTTGAATGCATTGTTACAAAAAATGAATTTAGACAGTGTGCAGCTAAAATAAATAAATAAATAGTAGGGTCAGGTGGGTAAAATGGGTCACGTTTATTAGAAAGATCTTTAAAAAAATTTCTGCGTTGAAATTTTTGTGCATTATTGACACCAGGCAACGTTTTATATTCAAAATAAGGTGTAACTTCTACTTTAAAGTTACAGATACTAGCGTTTAAGTGTTTTTCTTAAAAGAAGCTTGACTGCGTTCATCATAAAACTTTTTACTTAAAGAAAATTAAATGAAAATACACATTAAGTTTTTAACCTACTGCATAGAGCACATTTTCAGGAATAACTTCCTAAAATGGCGAAGAAAAAACAGCAAAACTGAATTTTTTACAGTATTAGAACAAGCCTGGTTTAAAATGGGTCATTTTTTGCCTTAAGTTAGACTTAGCACATACTAAAGACTAAAGAGCTAATCATATTTTTCTAATTAACTCATGTTTTGGTGTCATGTTTGTACATACTTATTCAAAACAAATAAAATATTTCTTTGTCATTCTTTTTTTTTCGCAGATGTATCAACTTATAATGCAAAATAATTAAATAAAATCAAAAATCCATGAACTAAGAGCGCAGCTTTTGCTCGGTGAACTTCCTTCGAGAAATATTGTTAGGGAGTGAAGCAAAAGTATCCTTTTTTAGCCTACTTTCCCGTTAAAAACAAAAGAGACGAAAAAAGTATTAAAAGTGGCTTAATGCTTCTAAAAAATATCGCCAAGTCCAAAAAATATCGCCAAGTTCAAAAAATATCGCCAAGTCCAAAACAAAGTCAAAAAAAAAAAAAAAAAAAAGAAATAAATATCGAAAAATTAAAAATTTGAAAGTAGGGTATTGAGATGGGGAATTTGTGTGTCGGTCTGTCGGTCGGTCTGTCTGTCCCCCCCCCCCTAATAACTTTTGAATGCACATTCCGATTTGAACGAATTCTTTTTTGTTGGAAAGATCTCGGCGAGTACAGCTCATTCCCATATTTTTTGATTTGAACAATTTTTGGTTCAACTTTGAGCCGTTCAAACAACCTGTCCCGCGATACTAACTTTTTAGTTAACAGTCCGATTTGACTTTTTTTTGTTCGAAGCATCTCGGCAAGGATACTTCATTCCCGTATCTACATTTTCATTTTGAACAATTTTTCGTTCAACATTGAACCGTTCAAACAATCTGTCACCCCTAATAACTTTTGAGTAAACAGTCCGATTTTAACAAACTTTTTTTTGGTCGAAGCATCTCGGCAAGGATACTTTATTACCGTATTTAAATTTTAAATTTGAACATTTTTGGTTCAACATTGAACCGTTCAAGCAACTTTTCCCCACCTAATAACTTTTAAGTGAACCGTCCGCATTGAGTAAACTTTTTTTTGTTCGAAAGATCTTATCAAGAATACTTCATTCCCGTTTTTAAATTTCCGATTTGAACAATTTTTCGTTCAACATTGAACCGTTCAAACAAGCTCTCACTCCTAATTACTTTTGAGTGAACCGTCCGATTTAAACAAACTTTTTTTTTGTTCGAAAGATCTCGGCAAGGATACTTCATTACCGTATTTAAACTTTCAATTTGAACATTTTTTCGTTCAACATTGAACCGTTGAAGCAACCATTCCCCACCTAATAACTTTTGAGTGAACCGTCCGAATGGAATAAACTTTTTTTTGTTCGAAAGGTCTCGGATAGACTCATTCCCATCTTTCACTTTTTAATTTCAACCATTTTTCGTTCAATGATGAACCGTTCAGAAAAAAATTTTAACATGAGCGACTGTTGGGAAATTTAAATTGAATGTTGATTCTGAACTTAAAGGCGGATTTCCTTCAAACTAACTTTGTAAGAAAATGGTTTTGATAAAAAATATATGTAAAGTACTTTTCTGAAAAATCTTCTGTGAGGACTCTGATTCCGACTCCGACTCCGCAAACATGGCGGAAATGCAGGCTCAGAAAAAAAATGAGTGACTGGGGAGACGATTTTTTGTTTATTTATTCATTTTTTGTTCAATTTATTATTATTATTATTTATTTTGTTTGTTTTTGGCAGACGATTTTTTTTTGTTTACGAAAATTTTTCATTCACGAAAGCATTTTATTCTTTATATAAAATTAACAACCGGCAACGGATTAAAAATAAAATTCGAGACATTTTATTAACGAACGAGGTTTTTTTTTCTTTTTTCTTTGATAAAATGTGTTTTGATGTTCTTTGTACTTTTATTTTGTTTATTACTTTTTTTTTCTTTTGAAAACGATTGTGGAATTTTTCTACAGAAGAACTATAACAGTTACATTCTTTAAAAGGTGCGACAAAACTTTATTTATTCGTTTATTTACTTTTTACGTGTCAATTTCATTTGATGAGAGGGGCATATTTTGCTTTTACAAATCAGCTTTAAGTGCTAAAAAGGTATGTTTGACATAATTTTCCGTCTCAGATAATCAAGAGAATAATTATCAGATGCTAGAATGCCGATGTCGATATACGGGAAACTAGGCTCGTTTAGTTCTTGCCAGAACTTCTTGTTACTCAAAGAGAAACGCCTGGGCAATGAAATCATAGAAAAACATTCTACAGTGCTGAATTCAAATAATGCAGTTAAAGGAACGGAATCAACATATAAAGTCTCAACAACAAGAGAGGCTGTTTCTTCGATATTAGAACAAGCGAGTTAAGCACGTATTTCATTTTTATGCATATTAAAACTTCTATTTTTATAAGCGCACTTTCACGGAGACCTATAACCAAAAGTAAAGGAGAAACTTTAAAATTTACCAAAAGAGAAAACTACACACATGCAGAAAGAAACTTGGGAAATTTTAACAAGCTTGACAATATTGAAACGATTACAATCTAATAAAGCCTAAAGAGATGAAAAATCAATTAAGCTGACACACAGATGCAAAACTAAATAAATATTACCTTTTTCTTTAAAAGAACTTCATAACTGAATCGAAGTGCATTGATAGAAACCTTTAAAAGTTGGAAAATGGGAACAATTAAGTTAAATATTTTGAGGAAAATTTCAAAAAAGTATATTTTCATGCCATCATTCTTCCGTACAATGTAGAATAACGTGCAATGAAACTTAAAAATACAGTGAAAGTTTTTTGTTCTCAGCGAGTGATGATGTTTGGAAGGATGATGAATCGTAAACAGTGCTAGACATTTCTGGTCCTCAGATGAATCAAGAGGACAATATTGATTTCTAGGAATGTTTATATATTAATTGTTTTCTCATTAATGAACAAAAGTATCAAACTACTATTCAATAAATCGTGAAATCAAATCCTGTAAACCATAACTCATTTTTCCCCACTAGTGACCCATTTTAACCCACGCTATTTGGGTAAAATGAGTTATTGACAACACATTTTCAAACTTATTTATCAGTATCAATATTTTATTTTTTCCGAGATATTTCACTTTAATTGTCACGAGGAAGAGCCATTTGCATATCTTGAGCAGTTTATTCACTGACTGAATCAATATATTTTTTGCTGTCTAAGCCTGATTGTAAAATTGCTCTTTTTCGACCCATTTTACCCTACCTGACAATAATGAAGAAACTTACTTTTTTAATAAGCTTTGAATAGTTTCACGTGTGGGTTTGTTTGTATGTATGTATGTAACTCTGAGTAAAAAATAAAATTCACGTTCTTTACAAATATAAAAGTAATATATTTATATACTATTATTAATACTAAAGGCTGAACTATATTTCATGGTTGATGTATTATAAGTACTGGGGTGCGACATCGAAGGCAAAACATCGATGTTTCGAAATTAAGACATTGATGGTATTGATACATCGACCAAAAAACATCGGTGTTTCAAAACATCGATCTTTTTTTATTAAAATTACTTACACATTTAAATGCACAGTAATACAGTAACTCCCCAATACATTGCACCTCTTTATATCACTCTATTAGCTTAATCTTTTGTCTCCTGAAAAACATCAACCGTATGATATCGATATCAATTACAGAAAACGATTTTAGTAAGATAGATACTGCAACTGTTGATTCACTGTATAACTTTTATTTATCGCATATTTTTATGAAGCTTTTTTTGTTGAAATATGAAATACCGTTATCGAAAAAAATTCCTAAAGCAAAACAAAAACAATTATGTTTAAAAATCATTGACCGGAAATCATCGGTAGTAATAAAAAAAAAATTCAATACGATAGATATTGCAACTGTTAAAGATGAATCTTTTTTATTGGATATTTTTATTGCTTTTGCTGAAGTGTGAAACAGACATCAAAAGAAAAAAAAAAACATCGAACGCGAAACAGTGATCATTAAAAGACATCGACCTTAAAACATCGATGATAACTATCAAAAACGTCTTCTAATGAGATTGATAGTGTAACATCTGATTAACGATATAACTTTCGGCCACATATCTTGATGATTTTTTTTTTTTTTTTTTGATGAAATATAAAGCATTCACACAAAGAATAATAATGAAAAAATAAAATTTAAAAAAAAGTGGCGAAAGCAAATTAGAAATGTTTTAGCAGTTAGAAAGCACAACATCGATAATAATCATAGAAAATTTCTAATGAGATTAATTCTGAAACTTCTGACTAAGGGTGACATTTTCTTAATACGTCTGCATATCGCATATTTTTATCAAGCTTTTTTTGCTGGATTGTAAAACATCGATATCAAAAAAAAAAAAAAACCATCGAACCCAAAACATCGATGTAGGGAAAACATCGACCCTCAAACATCGATGGTAAAAACATCGATGTTTCCAAAACATCGACGTAGATGTCGCAGCCCTAATAAGTACATATAAACTCAGCGGATATTCAATAGTTTTGAAAATCTTCTAATTAACTCTAAAAGCGAATCTTTTAGTTTTTTAAACTACATTTAGGATAATTCTTCTAAAACGTGGTGTTTAAACATTCAAAATTCTAATGCAATAAGCAATAGAATGAGAATCAGTCGACTTAGGTCAACAAAACTATGACTCAGTAAAAGAGAACAGGTTCTTGGAAGATGGCCAATGCTAACGTGATGGTCGGTTAGATGACACATTCTGCTGCTGGTAAACATACAAATAAGTACGTCTCTCAATAACGGGTGTTCAACGTAAACGACATTGTGCAAATTAATTCCAAACAAAAGAAAGCGATTGAAGATAGTCTCATAAATTTTCCCTTGACTTTTAGTTGCTCATTATTAAGCTATTCAGCAACAATTGCTCATAAAGTGTAAGGATTATTGAAGCGTAATGTGCTGCTGTCTATTGGGAGTGAATTAAGAAAATTATTCGCTCTTTTCTGTTCTTTGTTTTCGGATATACGTAAAAAAAAGACATTAAGAATTTAGAACTTTGTATACAGGGTGATTCGGAATTCATCATCAATATTTGATGAGGAGGCAGGGAATATAAAAGAAAATGTATTTTACGTAGGAAAGTATGGGTGCAGATGAACACATGGTGCTGTAGAGGGCGCTGTACGCACACAACTCCTATACATAAGCACAGCTGTTTGACGCGTGCAATTAATCGTCATTCTACAAGGTGACTTCCGGGAGTGACATGAATACAATACGTGGAATAAACTAGCAGACAGGGGCGCCCCGAACTAAAATTTTTGGGAGGGGGAAAATTATCAATTTGCCGAATGAAGTTCCAATTTTACCGAATGATAAAATACAAGAATGCATGTTGCACACGTGTCGTACGTGCATAACGTTTAGTGAGAAAAAAAAGTAGGCATATTTTAAAAAACAATTCTAAAAATTGAAAAGATCAAATAAGCTCAATGTTGCAATTAAATCTCTTCGAATTACCGAATCGTAAGCAAAAGGTTCCGAGTACGGAAATTATTGGGAGGTCACAGTGACCTCCCATCGGGGCGCTCCTGCTAGCAGATATGCTTGGAACTTACGGAGCGGCAGGAGAAAAATGTCTTTGAGCTATGCCCCCGTAGAACTACATGCCTGCCGTATTAGCCTTAAAAAGAAATTCAACTGTTTGAAAGAGCGCGCGACCTTGCGGCAAGCAGCCATTGGCGATGGATTCAAGCAATTCAAATGAGATTTTTGATTGGTTGGTTTCTGAATTGAAATTTAGAACTCAACCAATTGCTTATTTCTCTGCCATTTTCTTTATTTCGGAAAACTCCGACAGATGACAGTGTGTTCAGAACTTTGGGCTCATTTTTGCTTTTTTGAAGCAAAAATGCAAGCAAAATTTTGCTTAAAACCCAGAAAGCCAATTAAGAGGCAGTTTTTTTTTTTTTTTTTTTTTTTTTAATTTAAGAACCGGGCAGAAATCGGGTGTCCGGATACACACCACTTTTACTTTTGCCAAAATTTAATGGTGGATTCTTCTTAAGTTTTCAAAAGACACATATGTATTTTTTCTTTTTCCCCAAAAAAAAATTTGAAGACCTGAAAAAATTCGTAAAGTTTAGACCAAATTTGTGTTTTTCTAAAATCGACCTTTTTAAAAATTCGATTATCTCAGCTCGATGAGCATCAACCAAAGTATTTTTTACGATTACATCATCACGTTTAGTGTCCAAAACGGAATATATTTCTTAAGGGCCCTAGACCCTACTGATTTTCAAAAACTTTTTACTCGGTATGCATGTTTTTTAATGTATTTGCAACTAAAAACAAGAAGTTCTGTCAAGAACTAAACGAGCCTACTTTCCCGTACATCAACATCGGCATTCTAGCACCTAATCATTATTCTCTTGATTATCTGAGACTAAAAATTATGTTAAACATACCTTTTTAGCACTTAAAGCTGATCTCTAAAAGTAAAATATACCGCTCTCATCAGATGATAGACACATAAAAAGTAAATAAATGAATAAATAAAGTTTTGTCGCATCTTTTAAAGAATGTAACTGTTACAGTTCTTCCGTAGAAAAATTCCTCAATCGTTTTCAAAAAATAAATAAATAAATGAATAAAAGTACAAAGAACATCAAAACAAATTTTATCAAAGAAAGAAAAAAAAAACTCGTCCGTTAATAAAATGTCTCGAACTTCACTTTTAATCCGTTCCCAGTTGTTAAATATAAATAAAAAAAAATGCCCTCGTGAATGAAAAATTTTTGTTACAAAAAAAAATCGTCTGCCAAAAAAAAGTAATAATAAATATAAATAAAATAAAACAAATGAGTAAATAAACAAAAAATCGTCTGCACAGTCAGTCATTTTTTCTGAGCCTGCATTTCCGCCATGTTTGCGGAGTCGGAATCAGAGTCCTCACAGAAGATTATTCAGAAAGGTACTTTACAAACATTATTTATCAAAACCATTTTCTTACAAAGTTCATTTGAAGGAAATCCGACTTTAAGTTCAGGATCAACATTTACTTGAATTCCCCGTAGGCGCTAATGTAAATTTTTTTTTCTGAACGGTTCAATATTGAACGAAAAATGGTTCAAATCAAAAAGTGAAATATGGGAATGACCCTCTCCGAGATCTTTCAAACAAAAAAAAGTTTATTGCATTCGGGCGGTTCACTCAAAAGTTATTAGGTGGGGAAAGGTTTCATTTCATTTCACACCTCCAGGGTCCCCCGTACCTACCACAGCTTCGTGGTTTAACCGGGATAGGGCCCTCCCTGAAGGGCGCTCTGTTCTTAATTTTGAACCAGAACCTAGGGTCGAGCAAACCCTAGGCCCAGCACCCCCAGAGGTATCGTTTCACTTGGAGGACTTTGTGACCACGACATTTTTAACTCCTCCCAGCCACCATTAATCAAGGCGGTGGATCTTTGATCGGCTGGGATCGATCCCGGGTCCCTCCGGACACGAGTCCGATGCCTTACCGATCGGGCCACCACGGCCCTGGTGGGGAAAGGTTGCTTGAACGGTTCAATGTTGAACGAAAAAATGTTCAAATTGAAAATTTAAATACGGTAATGAAGTATCCTTGCTGAGATCCTTCGAACAAAAAAAAAGTTTATTTAAATCGGACTGTTCACTCAAAAGTTATTAGGGGTAACATCATCCGCTTGCTTGAGCGGTTCGATGTTGAACGAAAAATTTTTCAAATCGGAAATGCAAATACGGAAATGAAGTATCCTTGATAAGATCTTTCGAACAAAAAAAAGTTTGTTCAAATATGACTGTTCACTCAAAGGTTAGCATCGCGGGCCAGGTTGTTTGAACGGTTCGAAATTGAACCAAAAATTGTTCAAATCGAAAAATCAAATATGGGAATGAGCTGTACTCTCCGAGATCTTTCCAGCAAAAAAAAGTTTATTCCATTCGGATGGTTCACTCAGAAGTTATTAGGTGGGGAAAGGTTGCTTGAACGGTTCAATGTTGAACGAAAAAATGTTCAAATTGAAAATTTAAATACGGTAATGAAGTATCCTTGCTGAGATCCTTCGAACAAAAAAAAGTTTATTTAAATCGGACTGTTCACTCAAAAGTTATTAGGGGTGACAGCTTGCTTGAGCGGTTCAATGTTGAACGAAAAATTGTTCAAATCGGAAATGTAAATACGGGAATGAAGTATCCTTGATAAGATCTTTCGAGCAAAAAGAAGTTTGTTCAAATCGGACTGTTCACTCAAAAGTTAGCATCGCGGGACAGGTTGTTTGTTTGAACGGTTCAAAGTTGAACCAAAAATTGTTCATCGAAAAATCAAATATGGGAATGAGCTGTACTTGCCGAGACCTTTCCAACGAAAAAAAGTTTGTCCAAATCGGAATGTTCATTCAAAAGTTATTAAGGGGGAAAGACCGACCGACACACAAATTCCCCATTTCAATACCCTACTTTCAAATTTTTTATTTTTCGATATTCATTTTACCTTTTTATTTCTTTTTGGCTTTTTTTTCGGACTTGGCGATATTTTTTTAACTTGGTGATATTTTTTGGACTTCGCGATATTTTTTAGATGCATCAAGCTACTTTTAATACTTTTTTCTTCTTTCTTTTATTTTTCACGGGAAAGCAGGCTAAAAACCAAATACATTCATAAAAATTCATTGTTAAATTAATTTGACACATAAAGGGTTAAACTGCAATTTCTCATTTGAACTCTGCAGATACGACTTTTGCGGTTAGCACGACAGTAGGATGTCCCGAGGTGGTATGCCAAGCCGAAAATTAGAGTTAAAAAAGGCTTGAATTTCTAAAACAGTCTCGCGTTAAATTGATTTGCAATTGGCGAATAACTTTTTGTAGGGACTTGAACTATTATCTGCAAATGTTTTCATGTCTTTAAAATGGTTTACTAAATTAATGGCTCATCCAGGTAACAAACCATTTCAGACAGTTATCTGCCTGGATAATTAGGTGAAGGCGAAAAATTATTTCAAAGTGTAAATAAGGGTCCCCTAATTAATAAAAATAACTCAAGTTTTTATTTATTTAATCATTTCTTTATTTATTTTTGAAAAGAAAAACAGAACACAATGATATGTAAAAGCGAACATTGGGTTGTTTTAAAGTGTAAAAACACGACTCGATATGTAGTTTTGGAAATGCGTAACAAAAGTAATTTTAATTTAGCCCAGTAAAAAAATAATTAATTTAATCCCCTTTAGGACTTGACAAGTAATTACAATTTTTAAAACTTCGTTTTTAGCCTACTTTCCCGTTAAAAATAAAAGAAACGAAAAAAGCATTAAAATTGGCTTAATGCATCTAAAAAATGTCGCCAAGTCCAAAAAATATCGCCAAGTAAAAAAAAAATCGCCAAGTAAAAAAAAGTCAAAAAGAAATAAAAAAATGAAATAAATATCGAAAAATTAAAAATTTGAAAGTAGGGTATTGATATGGGGAATTTGTGTGTCTGTCGGTCGGTCTGTCGGTCTGTCTGTCCCCCCCTAATAACTTTTGAATGAACATTCCGATTTGGACAAACTTTTTTTTGTTGGAAAGATCTCGGCGAGTACAGCTCATTCCCATATTTGATTTTTTGATTTGAACAATTTTTGGTTCAACTTTGAGCCGTTTAAATAACCGGTCCCGCGATACTAACTTTTGAATGAACAGTCCGATTTGAACAAACTTTTTTTTGTTCGAAAGATCTTTTCAGGGATACTTCATTCCCGTACCTACATTTTTGATTTGAACAATTTTTTCGTTCAACATTGAACCGTTCAAAAAAGCTCTCACACCTAATAACTTTTGAGTGAACAGTCCGATTTAAACAAACTTTTTTTTGTTCGAAAGATCTTGGCAAGGATGCTTCATTACCGTATTTAAATTTTCAATTTGAACATTTTTTTCGTTCAACATTGAACCGTTCAAACAACCTTTCCCCACCTAATAACTTTTAAGTGAACCGTCGGAATTGAATAAACTTTTTTTTGTTCGAAAGATCTCGGAGAGGCTTCTTCCAATATTTTACTTTTCAATTTGAACAATTTTTCGTTCAATGATGAACCGTTCAGAAAAAATTTTAACATGAGCGCCTACGGAGAAATTTAAATTGAATGTTGATTCTGAACTTCAAGGCGGGTTTCCTTCAAACTAACTTTGTAAGAAAATGGTTTTGATAAATAATGTATTGTAAAGTACTTTTCTGAATAATCTTCTGTGAGGACTCTGATTCCGACTCCGACTCCGCAGACATGGCGGAAATGCAGGCTCAGAAAAAAATGACTGACTGGGCAGACGATTCTTTGTTTATTTATTTATTTATTTGTTTTGTTTAATTTATTATTATTATGATTTTTTTTTTTTTTTTGGCAGACGATATTTTTTTTTTTTTTTTTGTTAACAAAAATTTTTCATTCACGAGAGCATTTTATTCTTTATTTATATTTAACAACTGGCAACGGATTAAAAATGAAATTCAAGACATTTTATTAACGAACGAGTTTTTTTTTTTCTTTCTTTGATAAAATGTGTTTTGAAGTTCTTTGTACTTTTATTTTATTTGTTTATTTTTTTTTCTTTTGAAAACGATTGTGGAATTTTTCTACGGAAGAACTATAACAGTTACATTCTTTAAAAGGTGCGACAAAACTTAATTGACTCGTTTATTTAATTTTTACGTGTCTATTTCATCTGATGAGAGGGGTATATTTTGCTTTTAGAAATCAGCTTTAAGTGCTATAGAGGTATGTTTGACATAATTTTCAGTTTCAGATAATCAAGAGAATATTGATCAGATGCTACAATGCCAATTTCGATGTACGGGAAAGTAGGCTCGTTTAGTTCTTGACAGAACTTCTTGTTTATTTCGATTCTTTCAACGCAAGATTTTGAAATTTCTTGCTGAAGGTTTGGAGCTTAATTTAACACAACAAAGACGGTATTGTTTGAAACATAAGTGGTGCATAAAAAGTAGACTAAAATGCAGACAAAGGATGTTTAAAGAAACTACTTAACCGCAATATTTCCAATAATTTATGCAAACGAAATATATTTTATTTTTATGAATTAAGCCTGATTGATTTTGTCATTAGATCATTTTTCCTATGTTCAATTTCTGCATTGAGAATAGATTTAAAACAAGCTACCCCACTTGAATAAAATTAGAGCAAATAAAATCAGTATTATTTTACTGTTGCCAATTCTCTTGCATCAAGTTTTGAACAAAATGAGACTTAAAAAATAGATTATTCGAACAAGTGTCAAGAAGAAAGAACATTTGTTTCTATCTCTTTCCTTTGCTTCATTAGTAGATTAGTTATATCTTAGATTTTCAGAAAAAAAAGCTATTCCGATTTTGTGATACCCAAATTGAAGTTTTTAAATGGTATTCAAATGACCTTGAATAGGTGCCATTTACCTATTTTTTATTACCCTATATATATATTACATATACTAGGAAATATGTGATTCTTCAACATTTCGTTAGCTGGAAAAAGGAACATTTCTCTGAAAACAAAAACTGTGACTACTTGAAATAATGGGATTGGAAAACATCAAATCTAGAGCAAAATCTTCGGAATTAACTTATATTTCCATTTTGATAAAAGACAAGACTTGTTGTGTCTCACTTATCTCCAATCAGAACAATTTATTTTTTGCTGATAATCATAAGGATGCTTCGAAAACTTCAACCGTAAGCTGACACGGCTTAAAAGGAGAGGTGCGCCTGAAACCGAAGTCTGTCAAAAACATGAGGCTAGTGTTTTGACAGCTCCATTATCTCCTTATTATTCTACTGATCTCAGGGCCGAAACCAGACCTTAGCTTCAGGTAGGGTTTTACCAAACCTCTTTCTCGTGAAATCTATAAACTCAATAAAATTTGATTTCATGCTCCATATTCTGTTGATTTCAGTTACAATAGATGTTAAAAGGGAATTAACATGGGTCATTCCATAGGAATGTCAGCCTCAGCCGAAGTGAAAAAAGTATCAAAAAATAAATAAATAAATAGCAAGAAGTTCTGTCAAGAACTAAACGAGCCTACTTTCCCGTACATCGACATTGGCATTCTAGCATCTGATCATTATTCTCTTAATTATCTGAGACTAAAAATTACGTCAAACATACCTTTTTAGCACTTAACGCTGATTTCTAAAAGCAAAATGTACCACTCTCATCAGATGAAATAGACACATAAATAGTAAATAAATGAATAAATAAAGTTTTGTCGCACCTTTTAAAGAATGTAACTGTTACAGTTCTTCCGTAAAAAAATTCCTCAATTGTTTTCAAAAAAAAAAAAATTAAAAGCACAAAGTACATCAAAACACATTTTATCAAAGAAAGAAAAAAAAAAAAAAAAAAAGAAAAAACTCGTCCGAAGATAAAATGTCTCGAATTTCACTTTTAATCCGTTGCCAGTTGTTAAATATAAATAAAGAATAAAATACCCTTGTGAATGAAACATTTTTGTTACAAAAAAAATCATCTGCCAAAATAATAATAATAATAATAATAAATTAAATAAAACAAATGAATAAATAAACAAAAAATCGTCTGCACAGTCAGTCATTTTTTTTCTGAGCCTGCATTTCCGCCATGTTTGCGGAGTCGGAGTCGGAATCAGAATCCTCACAGAAGATTATTCAGAAAAGTACTTTACAAACATTATTTATCAAAACCATTTTCTTACAAAGTTAGTTTGAAGGAAATTCGACTTTAGGTTCAGGATCAACATTTACTTGAATTCCCCGTAGGCGCTAATGTTAAATTTTTTTTCTGAACGGTTCAATATTGAACGAAAAATGGTTCAAATCAAAAAGTGAAATATGGGAATGACCCTCTCCGAGATCTTTCAAACAAAAAAAAGTTTATTCCATTCGGGCGGTTCACTCAGAAGTTATTAGGTGGGGAAAGGTTGCTTGAACGGTTCAATGTTGAACGAAAAAATGTTCAAATTGAAAATTTAAATACGGTAATGAAGTATCCTTGCTGAGATCCTTCGAACAAAAAAAAGTTTATTTAAATCGGACTGTTCACTCAAAAGTTATTAGGGGTGACAGCTTGCTTGAGCGGTTCAATGTTGAACGAAAAATTGTTCAAATCGGAAATGTAAATACGGGAATGAAGTATCCTTGATAAGATCTTTCGAACAAAAAGAAGTTTGTTCAAATCGGACTGTTCACTCAAAAGTTAGCATCGCGGGACAGGTTGTTTGAACGGTTCAAAGTTGAACCAAAAATTGTTCATCGAAAAATCAAATATGGGAATGAGCTGTACTCGCCGAGATCTTTCCAACAAAAAAAAAGTTTGTCCAAATCGGAATGTTCATTCAAAAGTTATTAGGGGGGGACAGATAGACCGACCGGCAGACCGACGCACAAATTCCCTATCTCAATACCCTACATTCAAATTTTTAATTTTTCGATATTCATTTTACCTTTTTATTTTTTTAACTTGGCGATATTTTTTGGACTTGGCGATATTTTTTAGATGCATCACGCTACTTTTAATACTTTTTTCGTCTTTCTTTTATTTTTCACGGGAAAGTAGGCTAAAAATCATACAACATAAGATGTTGGAAAAAATATGAAAAAGTATTGTAGTTATCACTGAGATTAGCCATAATAAATAGTTTGTTTTTTTTGTACCACTTGTTATTCGATGGTTGCGTTGGTCACACGCCATTTGAAGTAAACGTGACACTTAAGACTAAAAAAAAATAACATTTAATAAATATGTTTTATGTTTCTAAAAGGCCAACTGTCGTAAAGTGGTTAGTTATAAGGTAAAATATAATGAAATGATTGGCCGCAATAGTTACGTTTGAACTCCCCAGAGTTCGAAACCCTAAACTAAATAGGCAAGGTGTCGATAACCCTAACCGTAACAAAAGGAAGATTAACCCTAACGAGATAGAGCACATGGGAAAATGAACAGAAATATTAAACTGAAGAAACTTATTTTATTCATCACAAGACATTATACAAATTATTTATCTGAGTTAATTTCATAAAAATCAGGTAAAACCGAGCTTAATAATTTAGACCAGAGATAGGCACAAGTAATAAAACATCACACGCCTAAATCAAACATTAAAAGTCTGCCAAGGGAAATTTAGGTTTTTAAAAAACAAGGGAAACAAAATTATATAAAAAGAAATGGAAAGGGAAAGAGTAAACTCACGGTACGTTCCAGTAATTTATATAAGAGGCAGATATGCCATAAAAAGGCATACCGCCCAAAATGATCTAAACTACATCTAAATCTAAATCAGTGCAAGCCGCCGAGAGACGAGAGAGCTCGAGAGAGAGAAAAAATCCCGCTCTACACCAGGTTACAAGGAACTAAGGAATTCGCCAAGAGCCGAGCCAAAGCAGGTTTATCAAAACGGCGCATCGCCAAGACAGAGTAGAGGAGAAGAGGGGAAAAAGTCGCCAAGAGCGATAAATGATTAAACAAGCGTGAGAGCAGTAGTTCTTCCAAACCGCAACATGCCAATGGTCAAAATATCCCCACAGAAAGCGCATAGTAACAAGTAGAAGAATTTAATTGCAGAGCGGGGAAGAAAACCAAAGTAAAAGGAACAAAATCCAAATTTTAACCAATGGTGTGTGTAATAAAATATTACACATGACATTACTCCCCTTTCATTAGAATTTTTTTTTTTTTTTTTGAAAAGGCCAAAGGCCAAAGAAAAAATGAAAAAAAAAAGGAGAAAAAGAGAGCAAGGCAAACATGAAAGATAGAAAACAAGGCAGACAGATTATAACATACATATGCAATGATCCAATAAAAACAAAATTTTTAAGTGAATGGTAAAATTTTTGTTGACATGCAAGGAATGTCCAACATGACTCAAACTGTCTAGTACTAAAGTTCATGCCTGCATGAACTGATTAAGTCATACCAAACACACTGACCGACAAACAAAATAATACCCAAAAGTTAATTAGACAAATGATTAATCAAATCTTCAATATTGAACCCTAAAGGCATATGGCTTCATGCAACAGCCGCACAAAACCCGATGTCATATTGAATAATTGTTTTTCTTCAAAATTGATTTCATTAAAAAAAAAACAGAGAAATTCATTTACCAAAACTAACTGACGATTGAACTAAACTCTTTTGAGATGTAAACAAAGGCATCAAGTACGTGCCCACTCGAGCAAGATATCCATAATTAAACCCTAACAAATATCATGAGTAATTTAAAAATGAAAGGTACATAGTATAGAATCATTAAACAGCATGAATAACCTGACCCTTATGATTTTTTTTTGTAATTAGAGAATATTTAATGTTGAAAACACAGAACATCAATGATAACATGTGAAAATTCAAGTATGTGTATTCAAGTAGTCTGTTTAACTTGTTATAAAAAGCATAGAAATAAGTTTCATAAAGATACTAAAAACACCAATTCAGTTAAATATCCCTGATATGTGCAACGTCACCCAAAATGATATTTCAAAATGTGTTCACATTTTTTATAATTTGTACCAACATGAAAAACAATTTTATTTTATTTATTACTCAAAGGAAAACATTACTAAGTGCAAAAATGAACTATAGTACCAAATGGCATACTACAGCTACCACCAAAATTAATGCAAGTCTAAATTGAAAATGACCTGTGAAAAAGTTTTAGGAACTCATATAATATCAATAGAATGGAGACTTTTTTTTTTTTTTTTAAAACAAAACCAACAGCAGTTGTCAAATTAAAAAATTTTTGTCACCCAACAATAATCAAAGCACAGAACAATTAACATATAAATTTAAAATAATTAAAATTATTTTTATCTTCAGTTTCAGTGAACTAAAAATATTTAAAAAAAATTTGAAGTGCAGTACACCTCCTTCAGTATTTTTGTTTATACTGGATAAATTAATTCCCAACATCTTGTGAAGGGAACTCGTCAAATGCTGCTTATTGTGAGAAAGCACACACTGACTAAAAACACACATAAATCATACAATTTGAATAATAAATTTTCAGGCAATGATAAGAGGGGACAAAAACAAAATTAAATCTGACTTCAATGTAGATAGTTTTCTTTCTTTTTTTTTTTTTTTTTTGAATAGTTGTAGTTAAATTAAACCACCAACAAAATTTTCAAAAGGATATTTGATATCAGAGCAAGAAATGAATTAAAGTCTCATAACACATTATTTAAAAATGAGAAAATGTGGAGAAAAATGCTGCAACCAATCACCAACTACGTAAATACCAGCTATTCAGTAAAACTACAAAATGTTTCGGTCGTTAAAAAAGTTCAGGTAAACAGAATTTAAAAAAAATGTTGTAGTTCAGACGAAAAATTAGTTGAAAAAGCAGGAATTTTTGATCCCGATGACAAATGATGTCCGATGACACATGTGTTATTGAAGTTTGTTAAACTTGCTGACACACTGACGGAATGATGCAAAAAGGTTCATCAAAAAAGCGCGGTTAATGATGATTATATTGTGTAGCCGATTGATCAGGTCGCATCACAGTTGTCCGTATGATTCACACCACGGACCACGAAGCACCAAAAACTTTTATAACCCATTCACATTAATACAAGCGTTTCGACGAGCACGAGCAACACACGGCGCGAACGATGAGAAGAATCTTTTTCGATGCAAAAATAAATCGCAGTCCACCGAACACGCTGATATCATCAGGGGGAACCGGAGGAAAGGATGGTACAACACGAAGAAATTTTGAAGCAGCAGCACACATCACGAAGGATGTCATCAGAGGGAACCGGAGGAAAGGATGGCACAACACGAAGAAATTTTGAAGCAGCAGCACACATCAGGAAGGATATCATCAGAGGGAACCGGAGGAAAGGATGGCACAACACGAAGTTTTGAAGCAGCAGCACACATCGGGAATGCAGACACACCTCAGTGACGTAAGAATCGATGGCAGAATATTATTAAGTCATCCCAGCAGAAGAAACAGGATCAAATGCAGATGATGAACAACAGCAGAAGATGATCAACCATCAACACTCAGGAAATTTAATAAATTTCTTCAGTCTTATTTATTATTTTTATTTATTTCTTATTTTTTTTTATTTATTTATTAATTATTTTTTTTAATAATTGTAACAGGACACGGTACCGTGAGCACCCCAAAAAAAATTAAATAGCAAAAAGATTAAGAAAACACGTGGCAGACAAAAAGAAAAAAAAATCGACACAGCCCAAATAGTAAAGGAAAGGCACGAGCACCAAATGTCGTAAAGTGGTTAGTTATAAGGTAAAATATAATGAAATGATTGGCCGCAATAGTTACGTTTGAACTCCCCAGAGTTCGAAACCCTAAACTAAATAGGCAAGGTGTCGATAACCCTAACCGTAACAAAAGGAAGATTAACCCTAACGAGATAGAGCACATGGGAAAATGAACAGAAATATTAAACTGAAGAAACTTATTTTATTCATCACAAGACATTATACAAATTATTTATCTGAGTTAATTTCATAAAAATCAGGTAAAACCGAGCTTAATAATTTAGACCAGAGATAGGCACAAGTAATAAAACATCACACGCCTAAATCAAACATTAAAAGTCTGCCAAGGGAAATTTAGGTTTTTAAAAAACAAGGGAAACAAAATTATATAAAAAGAAATGGAAAGGGAAAGAGTAAACTCACGGTACGTTCCAGTAATTTATATAAGAGGCAGATATGCCATAAAAAGGCATACCGCCCAAAATGATCTAAACTACATCTAAATCTAAATCAGTGCAAGCCGCCGAGAGACGAGAGAGCTCGAGAGAGAGAAAAAATCCCGCTCTACACCAGGTTACAAGGAACTAAGGAATTCGCCAAGAGCCGAGCCAAAGCAGGTTTATCAAAACGGCGCATCGCCAAGACAGAGTAGAGGAGAAGAGGGGAAAAAGTCGCCAAGAGCGATAAATGATTAAACAAGCGTGAGAGCAGTAGTTCTTCCAAACCGCAACATGCCAATGGTCAAAATATCCCCACAGAAAGCGCATAGTAACAAGTAGAAGAATTTAATTGCAGAGCGGGGAAGAAAACCAAAGTAAAAGGAACAAAATCCAAATTTTAACCAATGGTGTGTGTAATAAAATATTACACATGACACCAACTTTACACATTTTTTAAATATACTAGCTGCCAGGGCAGCTAGATTAGCTTCCTGCGGCATGTTGATGCATAACGTGCCCCCTCTCTAACTTTTACCTCATTCTGAAGTTATATTATTTAGTATAATTTAATGTTCATTAGATTTCAAGACATACCACGCACGTGACCCGGCGTTGCACGGGCACTTCGTGCCTTGAAAGTAGAGAGGAAAATTTCAAGAAACTACTCCCCGCCAAGGCGGCTCGCTAACAGGCGCTTCACGCCTTTACTTTTTTCCTATATAAAAAAATCATTCGAATTATTGAGATGCTTCGCGCTTTCAAGATGGTGAGGAAAGTTTCAGTAAGTTCAGTTCGCTTAAAGGAAAAAAGCAGACATAGATACTCAGTTTTTAATATAAGTAGATGGCTTTTCAACAAATGAATATTTCAAAATATTACGAGTAGCTAGCGATAAAAATTCTACGTAAGTGGCCAGCTTATGAGTTTCGTGTTTGATTTAGTTAAGCCTTCATTCAAAATTCTCGTTATCATTGTTATTACTGTTTCATAGCAACGACGGTTTGGCAACAATGGATTTCATATTTAATCATATATTAGGCTTAATCGTTTTAAATTTGACTACTTATTAATTAATATCTTCGCTAATTAAAATCGTATAATTATATGAATTGAAACTAATGAAGCTTGAAAATTTACCTATCTATCGGTACCTGGTTCGACTTTCAGTTCGTTGGCGTTCAGGAGAAAGAAGCGTGACATAGATAGATAGTTAGAAAGAAAGATAGAAAGAAAGATAGAAAGAAAGAAAGAAAGATACTCAGTTTTTAATATAAGTAGATTAGCTTCCTGCGGCATGTTGATGCAAAACGTCTCCTCTCTCTAACTTTTACCTCATTCTGAAGTTATATTATTTGATATAATTTAATGTTCATTCGATTTCAAGACATACCACGCACGTGGCCCGGCGTTGCACGGGCACTCCGTGCCTTGAAAGTAGTGAGAAAAATTTCAAGAAAGTACTCTCCGCCAAGGCGGCTCGCTAATAGGCGCTTCACGCCTTTACTTTTTTCCTATATAAAAAAATCATTCGAATTATTGAGATGCTTCGCGCTTTCAAGATGGTGAGGAGAGTTTCAGTAAGTTCAGCTCGCTCAAAGAAAAAAAGCAGACATAGACACTCAGTTTTTAATATAAGTAGATTACTTTTCAAAAAATGAATGTTTCAAAATATTACCAGTAGCTAGCGATAAAAATTCTACGTAAGTGGCCCGCTTAGGAGTTTCGTGTTTGATTTAGTTAAGCCTTCATTCAAAATTCTCATTATCATTGTTATCACTGTTTCATAGCAACGACGGTTTGCAAGAATGGATTTCATATTTAATCATTTATTAGGCTTAATCGCTTTAAGCTTGACTACTTATTAATTGATATCTTCGCTAATTAAAATCGTATAATTATATAGATTGAAACTAATGAAGCCAGAAAAATTACCTATCTATCGGTACCTGGTTCGACTTTCAGTTCATTGGCGTTCAGGAGAAAGAAGCGTGACATAGAAAGATAGAAAGAAAGATAGAAAGAAAGATAGTTAGAAAGATACTCAGTTTTTAATATACACTGAAGTGACAAAAGTCATGGGATACCTCTTAATATCGTGTCGGCCCTCCTTTTGCCCGGCGAAGTGCAACAACTCGACGTGGCATGGACTCAACAAGTCGTTGGAAGTCTTCTGCAGGAATATTGAGCCATGCTGTCTCGATAGACGTCCATAATTGTGAAAGCGTTGATGGGGCAGGATTTTGGGCACGAACAGACCTCTCGATGGTGTCCCATAAATGCTCAATGGGATTCATGTCGGGCGATCTAGGTGGCCAAATCATTCGTTGGAATTGTCCAGAATTTTCTTCAAACCAATTGCGAACAGTTGTGGCCCGGTGACATGGCGCATTGTCATCCATAAAAATCCCATCGTTGTTTGGGTACATGAAGTCCATGAATGGCTGCAAGTGATCTCCAAGTAGCTGCAAATAAGCATTTCCAGTCAATGTTCGGTCCAGTCGCACTAGAGGACCAAGTCCATGCCATGAAAAAACAGCCCACACCATTACGGAGCCACCACCAGCTTGAACAGTGCCTTGCTGACAGTTTGGGTCCATGGCTTCGTGGGGTCTGCGCCACACTCGAACCCTACCATCGGCTCTTACCAGCTGAAATCGTGACTCATCGGACCAGGCCACGGTTTTCCATTCATCTAGGGACCAACCGATATGCTCACGTGCCCACGAGAGTCGCTGCAAGCGATGTCGTTCTGTCAGTAAAGGCACTCGAGTCGGTCTTCTGCTGGAATAGCCCAAGAAATCCAAATTTCTCCGCACAGTTCTAGCAGACACGTCCATTGTACGTCCCACATTGATTTCTACGGTGATTTGACGCAGTGTTGCTTGTCTGTTAGAATTTACGACTCTTTGCAGACGTCGCCGGTTTCGATCTTTAAGTGCAGGCGGTCGACCACTGCGCTGTCCATGGTGGGATGTTATGCCTGAAATTTCATACTCTCGGCACACTCTTGGCACAGTGGATCTGGGAATGTTGAATTCTCTAACGATTTCCGAAATGGCATGACCCATGCGTCTAGCTCCAACTAACATTCCGCGTTCAAAGTCTGTTAATTCACGTCGTGCGGTCATCATCACGTTAAAACCTCTTCACATGAATAACTTGAACAGAAATGAAAGCTCTGTAAAAGCACTGCGCATTTATACCTGTTCTATGCGATGCTACTGCCATCTGAAAATTTGCATATTGCTATCCCATGACTTTTGTCACTTCAGTGTAAGTAGATCATTCAATTTTTAACACTTGCTTAACTTTGAGAAATTTTTGCAGTAATTTTATTTTAAATTCTTAGCAGAAATGTCAGTAATTTTATTTTAAATTCTTAGCAGAAATGATACATAGATACCATGTACATTTTAAATCCACCAGCATAACTAAAAAATATTTTTTATCCTTTAAGTTGCACGTAAAAAGTTACAAAATCAGCTCTGAATGTTACACTATGAAATGACCCATATGAAAAATGTAAAAAAAAAAAAAAACTGATTCATCTTTATAATGAAGAAAAAATAAAGCTGGGAGATGAGCTTACTCATATACGCGCATTCGGAGAAGTACTTTTGAAATTTCTATCTTACGACACTTATAATTCGCGTTAAATATAGAATTTGGTACTTATAAATTTGAAGAATTTATGTGTTTTTTTAGTGGTATTAAAAATTCGAAGAGAAAGGTGTATTGTTAAGAAATTATGTTTGCAATAACTACAATAAAAATAAATACTGCAGAAAAAACACTTAATTTGTGTAATTATTCAATAATGATAATTTCATTTTTCAAATAAAGTTTTTTTTTTTGTCGTGTCTATGACTTAGCCGAACTAAATAACTCCATGGATCCTCATAACTGCTTTTGCGATTTGTTGGATGTTATCGTCATAAAGGTCTACAAGTGACGGCAATACACCAATTTCTCTCAGGTTCGCACTTATTGCTGGACACTCAAAGGTATGACAAGGTGCAAGCTGTGTATCTGGGCAATTGCAACAGTTTCTATAAATCCTTCTACACTCTCATTAATTTTCATGCCCCTGTGATGGCCGGTTCTCAGCCTGGTTATATTTTTTGTTATTGGTCGACTTGTATTTATTTCACAAAGCTGGTGTTTCACTTGGATTGATTTATCACTAAGTTTAGATTTCGCTATTGCGTTTGCATCTTGGAGATAGACAGTGTTGTTGTTAGTAATAACAACAGTGTCTATCTCCAAGAAAATTAAAATAAAATTGCCAGAATATTTTTTCAGTGAGGAACTATAGAAAGCATTTTTGTAATAATTTTGAAAAATTTTGGTGGGGGGGTTTGAACCCTAAAAACCACCCTTTAAATACGGCCCTACTACTGATCTCGTAAAATCAACGGCTCTATTACAAATTTTATAAAAACTCGAGCTTATATGGATTATGCCACCGACTCTTTGAAAGTCCAAAATCAGGTTAATGTCAATTTTAGCCGGTGAATACGAATATTCTCATACTAAAGACATTGATTTAAGTTCGAATATTTCCGGTAAAGCACCATTGAAAATCGACCCCCCCCCCCCCCCCAAGTTTGGTTTTTCACGGACGGTCAAAATGGACATTTCTGTTTATAAATTCTTTCTTATTTATACAGGGCGGGGGGGAGGACTACTCAGCATTTTCTCAGAGGTGACTAAAATTAAAATTTTAGTTGAAATTTGAACTTTTTTTTTTCACGAATGCAATATTTTATGTACTACTTCTTACTAGCTAGTAAAAAATCGCAGTGAGCAATCATAAACGACTGATTATCACCATGTGACATTTCAAAAGTTTTTTGTATTAAAAAAGTTAGGCACAATTTTGTTCTGGAAAATGTTTTAATTGCAGTTGTAATTTTTTCTGTTTGATATACTTATTGATTTATCCCTTTTTTAATAAGCTTTTATTAGTTTCACATACGGCTTTGTTTGTATGTATGTATGTAACTCTAAATAAAATATAAAATTCCCGTTCTTTACACACATAAAAGAACTATATTTAATACTATTATTAATACTAAAGGCTAAACTATATTACATGTGGTTGATGTATTATAAGTTCCATGTAAACTCATAATACATCATGGTTTAAAACTATATAAATTGATTAACTCTAAAAGCGTATTTTTTAGTTTTTTGAAACTATATTTAAGATTGTTTTTCCTTTTATTGCAGGTGCTTCAAAGTGACGGATAGTAATCTGTTGAAATTTTGAACGTGACATAAAGAAAAAGGAGGTAATTCGAGTTGAAAACGCTCAAGGACTGAAAATGCTAGATTTATTTTCGTAATTAGTTGTTGAAAAAAGCAAAAGTACGTCAGATGTGACACAATACGGAAGGTAAGTTTACCTGATTCAGTCGTTCTTTAAAAAGGGGTAAAGCTTGACCACGGATAGATGGCGCGTGACCTTGAGGCGGAAATGAACCGTTTCATTTAATAATCCTAAATACAGTTCAAAAAAACTAAAAAATACGCTTTTAGAGTACCGTAAATCAGGGTTACTTGAACCCAATTTTAGTAATGTTCCAGATAAACCCTTATTTATATCAATACATATTGTGTTATGAAATCAAACAATGCTTATAATTATTAAAGAATACCCATAAATAAAGCATGCAACCTTTAAATTTGGTTTATTTCATTTACTAAATTTCTGAATGTTTTTTTCTAATGGGTTCAAGTAGCCCTTAGGCTGGGTTACTTGGACCCAGGTTTAGTTTTCCCATTATAAAGCATTATTAGCGTGTGTTTGGTTTATGTAGGACATGGGATATGAAAAAATACGATACAATAAATGAAAAAATATATGAAGTTAGATAAAAATTCTTTATCTAAATATCTTCTTTGATTGATTGAACTGAAAATAGCCCCCTTTTTAACATTTTAGGAGGATCAATCTTTTTTTTTTTAATATCTCCCCACTTATAATAAAGAATGTCTTTTACTTCTGGCCATTTCCAACCTTTTAGAGTGCGCTGCATGCAATCAACAATCGCTCCATTTTCATCAATTTTTGTAATGATGCCTGGAAATTCCTTTTTCTCCCACAACACTATAACAAAATTGCCTTCGACTAATTTTTCTTTAAGTCCCTTTTCAACTAAATTTTGATCTCTTTTGTCCATGACAATGTTTTCATCTTGATTGCAGAGTTCATTCATAGCTTCATCATTACCAGCGCCACTGGTAGAAGGGAAATTAATAAGATCCATAAGATCAAATTCACTGTTCAAAAAACTGAACTCACTATCTCCTGACGATTGGAGGCTAAAATCATCTGCATCTTCAGAGGATGATTCCATTTCTTTACTTTTTTGCTTCTTGCTGTTTGATGACAGCTTCTTATATTGGAAGATGTATTTTGTCCTTTCCTTTTGTTAGATTGATTGGATGTTTTATCCTCAACGGTGTCATTAACATTTTGGTGTCTCACTTTTTAGTCTACGTTTTATGGTTGATCTGCAAATTTTGAAATGAGCTTCTGCTTTCCTTTGAGACATTTTACCAGATTTTATTGCTTTCAGGCATTCCTGCAATCGGTCAGTTGAGAAGTCTTTGTATTTTCGGCTTCCAGGAAGTCTCTTGTATTTGGACGGCATGGCCAGTCTTAACCTGAAAAAGGTAAAGGTTGGTCTAATACATTGCCTATATTCCTTAAAATACACGAAAACTAATAAAAATTTATAGTTCAGTGTCATAGAGTTGATAAAGGAAAAAAAAAGTTTGTAAGGGTTACTTGGATCCACGTAAATAGTGGGTCCAAGTAACCCTATAATTTGATTATTGGTCACTGTCACAGACTTTGTTATAAATAGCTTAAATAGCTAAAAGTATTGACAATCTTGGGCTTAAATAACATTTGTAAGGGGTTTAACAAGAAAATAATACACTTACCTTAATTAAATGGTGAATTGTATGCTCTAAGAGCATAAAAGTTGTAGGCTGGAAAATTCTGCACACGTAGCAAGGCAATAACATAACCTCAAC
>JAXGGA010009194.1:0-52607 GCA_038373865.1 Uloborus plumipes | reverse complement strand
CTTGGATTTGGTAATCTCATAATTTATTTTATCTAAAAACCTTATCGCTCGTCATTTTTATTTCCAAGAAATGCTTTTTTATAATGAAATTTGATTTTTTAGCCTAATATATATATTTTAATATAATTATCTCAATTCCATGTTAAAAATGCAAGGAAATGATATCATATTTAGAGATGTTAATGAAGACTGAAAGCATAAACTCAAATATGTAGCTCATATTAACATCAGATCTGTAACATTCATCAGATCTGTAACGGCTTAAAAGTGAGTAATCTAAGGAGGGGGTAAATAACTTCCTTGACCTCCCCCCTTTTATTTTCTTGCATTTAGACCCAATTTAGACTTAAAATCCAGTATTAGTTTTTTTCTGCAAAAAATTTTTTTTTTCAAAAAACTCCAACTTCAAATTGGCACTTTTCTAAATATTGGCTCGTTTCTGGAATCATGGTCTTGTGCACAATACCTGCAGGCAGGGGCTTTCTTACATAAATGAGCGGTGTGCGAGAATCCTTGACAGTTGTAGCACTGAGTTATATCCACTGCTCTTCTTCGTAGGTTTTCCCAGTGAATCTTGAACATGTGCGAACTTGCGAACTTGATATGCGAACTAAAATTTTTTTCTGCGCTCTGATTGGTTACAGAGAAGCAAAAGAAAGGTCGCCAACGCTGAAATTAAGCGTCACTTGACGACTTTTTCTCAT
Source organism: Uloborus plumipes (assembly GCA_038373865.1). Classification (NCBI taxonomy): domain Eukaryota; kingdom Metazoa; phylum Arthropoda; class Arachnida; order Araneae; family Uloboridae; genus Uloborus; species Uloborus plumipes. The sequence goes on along the minus strand of JAXGGA010009194.1, from coordinate 51,903 downwards.
TAAAAGTCAAACAGGAAAATTCACTCTTCTTGCGAAACCTTCTATACGGGGAAGACAATAAAAGATACAATAAACACTATTTAATCGGAACCCTAAAAAACCGGACTTCGCTTATTCCGGACAGCCAATTCGTTGTATGTGCTGCTTTTATAAAAGGCGAATTACAGCAATAATGTAGGACGTATTTTGTTCTCTGGTAATTGTTTCATATTAAATACATCCTTTGGTAATTCGACTAACTCGTTAAGTCGTCAGTTGTTTTTTGAACAGTTGGTCCAATGTTAATTTCAACGGGGGCGAACCTTTCGAAGTTGACACACAGTTACAGAAACACCTATAAGTCACACCACCGCACTTGCTATTTTAGTCCACTTTTTGCTACCCATTATTCTTCACATTAACCCTTTCTGAGAAGTCTACTCTTTACAGGTCCGTTGTTTCATTGTTTCCCCTCTTTTTGAGAATTCCCACTAGTACCCAAAAGAGACAGCCACCACACTTTGTGCTGAAGGTGTAGCCCCAACGCTAGGAAAGGGTTCTAGAAAAGTACCTAAGGCAGGTCCAGAAAAAGAAATAAGGCAAAACTAGCACGCCACCTGTTTTTCAAACAAGTGTGAGCAGGGCTTTTTTCTTTCACAAGGGGCTCTTATCTCTTTTCAAAACTTATGAATTTATTATTAATACGGTATTCAATTTTGTCCTATTTATTTAGTTTTATTCTTTTCAAACAAAACAATAAATGAGTCTATATATATAAAATCAAAGCTTGATGACGTCATGGGTTGTGGGTCAAACGCTCTCCTGGAAATTTTACGCAACGTACGATTATGAAAATTGCTACAAAATTAGTTCACATACTGGTCGTTTGCACCTCGTTCGCCAAATTTTTAAATTCGTCCTAGATTTCTTAAAATTTAATTAAAATTATATGATTCACAGCGCATTCCTCCATTTTTTTGCACTATATGTCACATTACTTATGAATGGCAACAGTCTTAAGAGTCACATCTTAAAACAAGATATATTCTTGCGATGATTAATATTATTCTTAAAATGCATTAAGTTGGTGGATGCTGATGTCGGATAAAGTTTAAATATAGATGATGATTGAAAAGTTATAACTGTATACAGGATGTCCAGTGTCCACTCCTATCGTGGCCCAATAGCTAATTTCTAAACCGTTAGAGATAAGCATATAGCTCATTTTGGAAAAAATCTCTAAATTACGAAAGGAATTTGGGCTACGAAATGTTTTTAAAAAAATCAAATTTTGAAAGAGTTACGAAATTTTAATTTTTATACAGCTCCCCAGTTGTATCAATCATATTTAGTAAAACATTCTTGACACTGTAACGTTTAAAACTAAAAAAAAATCACTCCTCTACGAAAAAAATTGACTGAGTTATGACGTTTTGAAAAATCAAGATTTTGAAGGGTTTCGCATACGGTCCCTTAAGCGATCTTTCGATGACGTCATGAAATCCATCAAAATCTTGATTTTTCAAAACGTCATTACTTGGTCAGTTTTGTCGTAGAGGAATGATTTTTTTTAGTTTTAAACGTTACAGTGTCAAGAATGTTTTACTAAATATGATTGATACGACTGGGGAGCTGTATAAAAATTAAAATTTGGTAACTCTTTCAAAATTTGATTTTTTTGAAAAACATTTCGTAGCCCAAATTACTTTCGTAATTTAGAGATTTTTTCCAAAATGAACTATATGCTTATCTGTAACGGTTTAGAAATTAGCTATTGGGCCACGATAGGAGTGGACAGGACACCCTGTATAAATTGCCTGTTTCTTTTTATGTGCTATTACTTCGTTTTCAAAGTAAGAAATCCCATTTATTTTTCATCTTCATTTTAAATCTTTGCTGGGTTTATTTTGTTTCATTTATTGTTGCCTTATTTCTTCAAAGCCACATTAAAACTACCTATCTGGCTTTTGGCAATTGAAACAAGACGAAAATTTCTATAAAAATGCAGAGTAATCAGCTGAATGGTTAAATTATATCATTGAATGCTTAAAAAAATGCACCAACTAAACAAACAAAAACAGCTGCTGAATAATATGAGAATTCCGATTAAAAAAACTCCCCAAATCAAATTTAACTTTAAATGCTGCATTAACCTGTACCATAATCCTCAAAATAAATATATCGAGTATTTGATTAAGGTTGAAATCTTCATTAAAAAGCAAAATTAGAGAAAGAGGACGATTTTTATGGCCTGAAAATTTGGCGACAATTGAAAAAAAAAAAAAAAAACTGCTGAAAATCTCAGTTATTAAAATATTCTCAAATGCATTACTAAGAAAGAATTCTCCACGTGTTCTTCAAGATATTTGTACCACGGTCATTTTAGAAGTATGTAAAAAAAAAAAAAAAAAATCCGCTAAACAAATTTTTGACAACCGAAAATCATCAAGAGTTTTGAGGTTACTATAGCTCGCTCAAAACTTTTGATGATTTCTTTTTAAATATTTTTGTAAGTTAATATAAATAAGTTAAATATTATTTGCATTAAATATTGCCAAAAATAAACAATGATGGTAAATTTCTTGCCTATTTGGCATGCTCGACGTTATAATATTTTCTCTAAAGGGTCATTCCATAGAAATGTCAACCTCAGCCGAAGAAAAAAAAATACCGAAGTGAAAAAAGTATCAAAAAATAAGTAAATAAATAAATAAAAAATCATACAACATAAGAAGTTTAAAAAAATTGAAAAAGTATTGTAATTATCACTGAGATTAGCCATAATAAATAGTTTGTAGTGTGTCTACTGCTTGTTATTCGATGGTTACGTTAGTCACGTTACGTTAGTCACACGCCATCTTGAGTAAAAGTGACACTTAAGACTAAAAAAAATTAAGATTTAATAAATGTGTTTTATGTTTTTAAAAGTAAACTTTACACATTTTTCAAATATATTATTCACACTTGCTTAACTTTGAGAAATTTTTGCCCCACAACATGAGCATTAATTTACAGGGTTCCAAAAATGTTACGTTAGTAACACTACCCTTTTGGTTGAAAAAATATCTACTGTCAGTAATTTTGTTTTAAATTCTTAGCAGAAATGATACATAGATACCATGTACATTGTAAATCCACCAGCATAACTAAAAAATATTTTTTATCCTTTAAGTTACAAGTAAAAACAGTTACAAAATCAGCTCTGAATGTTACGTTAGTCACAATGGAATGACCCTAAATGTTCTACTAAGATTGAAAATAAATCTTCAAGTAAATGAAACCGGCCACAGGGACGTCATTTCAAGTTTTTCCAGGGGGGGGGGGGGGGGGCAAAGGGTAAAAACACAATAGCATCTCCCCAGAAAAACAACAAAAACCACACCCACTTATATATAAATACATTGATTTCTCAAAGTCAGGGAAGGGGGCCAATGACCCCCCCCTAAGTTACGAGCCTGACAGGCCATTAAATGAAACTAAAATTTCGTCGAAATGGAAAATTATTTAAAAAAAAATAGGTACTCGCGTATTAACTCCACTGTAGCTGCAGATTTGGCGTTTTTTCAGTTTTGCTGTGGTTGTTTCTACGCGCACGCAGTTATTTAACCTCCCCTCCCCCCCCCCAAAAAAAACGCCAAATAAAATGCTAAATCTTTTTTTAACCGCCATATTTGTAGCTGTTGTGGATTTAATACGTAAAGTACCAAAAAACATAATAGGCATTGTTAAATATGGTAAATCTCGCCAAACCAGAACGTATTCGTAGTTTTAGAGCTTCAAGCCATCTTGCAGTTATTTAAGATATTAGCTTAAGAGGTTAAACATAGCAATTTTGCGAGGACAAAGTAGATGTCTTTTTTTTTTCTTTTACAAACTTTGGTAGAATTATGCTTCAACTTTACATTGTTCTTGCAGTTCAGAGTTTTTACTTCCTTTTACGTAGTAAAGAAAGTATTGTGATCGCGAAAAAAAAAATCACTCAAATTTGAGTCTAAATTTTGATTTTGCTCACCCCCGAATGAATGTTCAGTAGTTTTTTCGACCTGTCAGCTCGTGCATATGTACCTACCAACATATAAGCAGCCGAAAATTTTTTTTCAACCACCCCCGAGTTAATTACGACGAGTTTTCTCGTGACGTCTGTATGTACGTGTGTGCGTATGTATGTGGGTCGCATAACTCAAAAAACTATATGCCGTAGATAGATTCTAGCTGGTATGTAGCTCTGAGGATGGTCATAGTTGTGCACCTCCCCTTGTGGTTGCATTCGAATGTTCCCAAGGTGGTGTTTTACCCCTTTTTTGGGGTAAATCAGCGTTAATTTCAATGCAGACTCAAGTGATATGAATTGGCGCGACCACTTGGCGATTTGTCGCCAAGCTTTTGGTCGCCAAGTGTTTGACGCCAAGTTGGCGACAAATTTGGCGAAAAATTATTTTTTGATTTGGGTTCAACTGGCGATTATTTGCGAAAAATTTCACTGTAATGATATTAAAATCAGCAATATTTAGAACATTAACCATTGTAAAATATTTTTTGCATTGTTTCGTGGCAGATTATTAGGGGAGTAAATATTTGAATTGTTACCTTGCTCACTCCAAGCACTTTTTTAACACTTAAGGCAACTACTAAGAAATTTACGTGTAAAAGGAAGTAGTGTGGGGTCCATTCCAAATTTTGGGGTGTCGAGTTACCGAGGTTCCACTGTTTTTCATTCTTTCAAATTCAACAATTTTCATTTTTTCTATGCAGAATATAAATACTATCGGCCCCGCTTAAACGAATACTGTCAGTTTCAAGAAATATTATTTGATTAAGCGGGGATCTTTAACATTGCGTCTATGGCATGGGAAATTTTCGGTTCCGAGATATTTTATTCGTATAAGCGGGGTATTCGTTTATCCGTTACCCGATTAAGCGGGACGACGTACGTGCTTGCCGTCGTCTTTACAGTATTATTCGATTTGCTGTGGATATTTTAGCAATTCCTAACGGTTCGCAAGCTTTTGTAAAGGAATTTTTTGCAAAATGGTTCGACTTGTTGTTATTATTATTCGAATTCAGATATTTATTTATTCATTTTTTGCAGAACAACTAAAATAAAAAAAATTCGTTTTTTAACAGTATGGAAATTGTTCTCGCTTAGCTTGACTTTTTTTGAAAAAGGAAATTTTATTTTCAAGAATTTTTTTCTTGTAGTTCATTTGTGTAGTTTGATAAATTCTCATTTCTGCTCACTAAGATGAAGAAAATATGCTCAAGTTTAAACTATTAAAATAAAAATAAAATAAAATAATATTGAAAAAAAAAAAAAAAAAACCGGCAATCAACGGAAGCGTGTTTTTTTTTTCTCTGTCTTTACATACATGTCACCAAAATATTTTGACTTCCAGGAAATTAAAGTTACATTTTAACTAATTCGGAGCCAAAGACAACCCAGTGAGAAATATATATGGCTGCTGTTAAAAACTAAATTTCTATATGCGGGAAAGTAGGGTCAACCAGTTCAGGGAGAACTTTTTTTTTTTAGTTTATCGACAATTTCTTTCGGAATGGATGTTGCAAGTGATTATTTTATTCTTTAACATAGCTACGGTAGTTTTGAATGATTTTAAGCGTATTTGATTAAGAGAAATCCTTCGTTGGTACAGGAAGTTTTGACGGACAGTTGTCGTCACTGCATCAGAATTTTCTCACTATTTCAGAGAATATGCTTGGAGTCAAGGTAAAATTATGTGCGTACATCTAAATTAACGAAAGTGAGGCTTTCTTTTTATTTCGGAGCTCTCACACACAGCTTCTTTTTTTAACTTTAGTGCACAAGTACAGCCAAGCGGGTACAGCTAGTTCATATACACTCAGGCACATTGAAAATAGCGACCCAAGAAGAAAGCTTCGAATTGAAATGAAATTTAATACACATAATGATACAGATGAGAGATTCACTTGATCTCAAAATCAAGAGAATTGAACGAATACAGGGTGTGCAAGGACACAAATACAGAGCAACTTCAATAGCGCGTTGGACCACCTCTAGCTGCAATACATGCCGCCACACGGTCCGACATTGAGTTGATTAGACGCCTGGTGTTGTCCTGAGGCAGATGGGCCCACAAATTTGTAACAGCCAACTCCAAATCACGCACAGAGTGACACGATGGCATCTGACGTTTTAGCTGATCCCACACATGCTCTATAGGGGATAAGTCGGGGAGCGGGCCGGCCATGGAAGAGTCTGAAAATGACGTAGGAAGTCTTGAGCAACTCTTGCTGTATGCGGACGAGCATTATCTTGCTGCAAAATTGCCCCTAGGAGACCATTTAGGAAAGATCCTACATGGGGTCGAAGAATATCATCACGTAATGTTGGCCGGTTAAGACCCCCTTCCCTGATCAAGCTACCATTGTCGGCGTGTATGAGGCATGGCACAAACCTTGATCATTGCATATCACATTACGCGTGTACTTATTTGCCAAGTTTCGACATTGTTACATATTCCCTGTATTTGTGTCGTTGCTCACCCTGTATTAGTTTAATTGTCTTGATTTTAAGATCAATTGAGTCTCTCACCTGTATCATTATGTGTATTAAATTTCATTTCAATCCGACGATTTCTTTTTGGGTCGCTATTTTCAATGTGCCTGAGTGTATAAGAAAATAACTGAGGGTCTTTCCATTTTAAATCAACACATTTTCAAAAAAGTTGTTGCATCATCATTTTTGATTTTGATGAAAATTTGCATGTGTATTCCTTGAATTTCCCAGACCTCCAAAAATAGTTGTTTCCTTAAAAAAAAATTACCCTTTGATATATAAGCTATTTTTGTTGTTGGCAACAGCAAAAAATGGGGCATTTTGAGGTTTTGTGTTATGAACTGTAACTTTTTTTCTATCAAAGCTTTTGAGCTCAAACACAGCTCATTGGAAAACTAAGAAAGAGATATTTTCATTTTTGATATCAATAAATTTCAGACTTGAAAAAAAAAAAAACTTTTTTTTCAAAGTCAAAGATTGCGACAAAAATCTCATTTTTCATCGCATTTGAAAATGAAAAAACCCATGAAATGTTTAGAATAACAAGCTCTATTTTTTATGATATAATGTCATGATTACATCTATTATATAAGAAAAATTTGGCTTGTTTATCCAGCCGCCCCCTTTATGATAATATGCCCCCCTAAAGTTGGCAAGATATTTTCAAAAAAAATCCAGTTTTCAACACTAAAAAAATGCATGTGGGGGTAGGGGGGTTAGGTAAAAATAATTTTACTTGTGGAATCTTAAGTGCTTTTTACCAGCTTTCTAATGAAACAAAAGTTGTTTGTTATTCAAAGGCGCTGGGCAGATATAAGGGTCTGAATTTTCAAATAATTGCACAGAAACACTATTATTTTCATACTTTTTAATATTTTGTTTTATTGAAATGTAATAATATATACCTTATTCTCGCTTTGAATGCTGAGAAAAGACTAAGAAGAGTTATGAAGTAATATATTTAAAATTTGTTAAGACAATTTAATATTTTTAACTCCTGGGGATTTGTAATATTACTAAACTTGTCTGATTTGTAAACATCTGTTTACTACCTATAACAGAACTGTTCTGACCTATCACTGGTCAGAAGTATAATGCACACTTCATCCTTTTGTTGTACTTTGATAAAAAGATGGATATGTTCAAGATGAAATTTTCTGCTTTGTAAGCGATTACCTGGATAAAACACTACTACATTCTATGGATTTTCAAAATATAACTGTTAGAAAACTAAAGGCGGACTGCCCTTTAGTTTCAAAATTAACTTCTTTTGTAGGTGGGTTTGCTGCACAATAGAAGAACAGAAAGAACTTCATTTACTTGAGCCACCATGAAAATTACTTTGGCATAAAAGCAAAGTGCCATTTTTTTTTGTTTTGCTACGTACCATGAGAAAAGCCCATGTGATGGGATTGGTGGAACAGTAAAGAGGCTTATTCGAAAGGCTAATTCACAGTGCACAATTTAATGAAATCCTAAATCCATTAGGTGTATATGATTATTGCACCAAACATAAGGCCCGATCGGTAAGGCATCGGACTCGTGTCCGGAGGGACCCGGGTTCGATCCCAGCTGATCAAAGATCCACCGTCTTGATTAATGGTTGCTGGGAGGCGTTAAAAATGTCGTGGTCACAAAGTCCTCCAAGTGAAACGATACCTCTGGGGGTGCTGGGCCTAGGGTTTGCTCGACCCTAGGTTCAGGTTCAAAATTAAGAACAGAGCGCCCTTCAGGACCCTATCCCGGTTAAACCACGAAGCTGTGGTAGGTACGGGGGACCCTGGAAAGTGAAATGAGTGTGAAATGAAAATGAAATGCACCAAACATAATAATGGTATAAAACGTTTCTATGTTTTCTGTGATAATGTTGACACAGCAGCAAAGGATCTTGAGAAAAGATATAAAGCAGCATTATCGTGAGACGAAACACAAGAGATAATACTTCCACATGAACTGAGAGATTTATATCCCCAGGCGATAAAAATTTTTAATTTTCTTATTAAATTGTAAATATGTCATTCACAACACTTCTTTGTCATTTCTACAATATTTAAAACGCACAATTAAGAACATAAATTAATTTTACTAAAACCTGAGATTAAGAAGTACAAAAATAATAGTGTTGCTTCAGCGCAATTACATACAAATTCAGATGCCCATAGCTTCCAAGCGCCTTTGAATAACAAAGCAATTTTTGTTTCATTAAGAAAATTGGTAAAAAGTGCTTACGATTCCAGAAATAAAATTATTTTTACCTTACTCCCCACATGCACTTTTTAGCGTTGAAAACAGGATTTTTTTTTGAAAATTGCAACTTTAGGGGGGCATATCTCATAAAGGGGAGGGAATAACAAGCCATTTTTTTATATAATAAGTAACCATGCATACAAATGTATGATAAAAAATAGGGCTTATTATTCTAATTCCTTCATGGGTTTTTTAATTTTCAAAAGTAATAAAAAACGAGATTTTCGTCGCAAACTTTGACCTTGAAAAAATAAGTATTTTCTTTTTTATCTGCAATTTATTTATGCCATATATAAAAATACCTCTTTCTTAGCTTTCTAATGAGCTATGTTTGAGCCCAAAAGTTTTGATAGAAAAAAAGTACAGTTCATAAGACAAAGCATCAAAATGCCCCATTTTTGCTGTTGACAACAACAAAAATGGCCTATATATCAAAAGATAAATTTTTTAAAAATAAAATAACTATTTTTTTGAGATCTCTGAAATAAAAAGAATGTAGTATAACAAATTTTCATCAAAATCAAAAATGGTGATGCGCACCCCATTGGTTGATTTAAAATGGAATGATCCCTAAACCATAAACTGAAACAAACATTGGACATGTACCATTAAATTTTACTGTCAGTGTTAGCTTCTTGTAATTAAATTTCAGCCTTAATGTGATGTATTTTTTTTTGACTCGTCTCTTGATACGATGTGAGAAAACTTTGCTGCTTGAAATAGAAAAAAAAAATCTGATTTAGTGTCCTTGTTGAAATAAATTTCCCATTTACTTTCTTTCATAGTGGGTTTTTTCCCCCAATTATTAATTATGAGAAATGAGTTTAGTAAAAAATATCATGGTAGAATATTACTTAGATTAGTAGTCATAAAAAGCAAAGGAAAAAAACTGTATTTGAAACAAAACAAAAACTATGTTTGTCTTTATATCCCATGCAAATTTCTTTGTTTTAATGAGAAGTTATTTGCTTTTTTAGGTTGCTAATATTTTTCTCTTTCTCAAAGAAGGGCTGCAGAAAACATTCTTTATGTGGTTGGAAAATGCAGAATCATGTGTTTTCTCTAACAATAAATAAATTAACAGACTGTTTTGCTAAAAAATGTGAGGTTCCTGATTTAAATCTTAAAAAATGCAGAGTATTTGCTTGATAAAAAAAGTCTCATTTCTTCGAAAGAAAACAAATTTTCTTTCGCTCCCCCCGTTCTCCCTCCCACAAATTTCGTTGTATTGCTCTTTACACACAGAGTATGGTGTCTTAATTACAAAGATTGAAACGAAAAGCTCGTGTTTTATTTTTAGGTTTTATTTTTTTAATTTAAGTGCGAGACATTTAAGAGAAGACTCGGAGTCATTGTTGAAAGTAAGAAACTCATACTTTTTCTACAGTCTGATGGATAAAGTATTCACACACAGTTACAACTGAGAAATAAACATAAAAACATATTTAAACTTTAACCTATATTCTGTATCGTAAGAGACGTCAGTTAGTTTTTTAAGGTCATAAACCATATCAGTATTTCATTTCAAATTTGGCACCAGCAATCAGATGAAATAAGTAGTTTACGGGTAAAGAAAAGAAAGTAATTGATTTTTAAATTTCAAGAATGATTTTGGAAAAGTATCCGCAACCCAGATTAGGAGGTACCGTAATGTTGATTGACTCGACCTCCTATGACACAAGTAAGAAAAAAAAATGAAGGGCCAGGGGGAAAAAAGATGAAAGTGACTAAAAAGCGATTTCGAGAAAAACGAAGAACAAAGTTTGATTTCTCGTAACTCCCTTTGTAGTTAATAGAGTTTTCATGCACATTTCGGTCGATTCTCATCTTTTTTCCCCTTGTTGTTCTACCAGATGATATTAATCCTTCATAGCCCCTAGATAGCGCTAATATCTCAAAATTGACGAAAAAGTGACTTTCATCTTTTTTCCCCCTGGCCCTTCAAATTTAATAACGAATAGAAGAGACTTCGGTTAATTCAATCAGTGGTTGATTGAATCATCCGCTTTGAGGTATCAAATCGTCAAAAGCAGAACTAAGTCCAGTCTAATTGAAATGCTTGGGGGATGAAAGGGTTATGGGACAAAACCGAAGGTTAATTCAATCAGTGGTTGATTGAATCATCCGCTTTGAGGTATCAAATCGTCAAAAGCAGAACTAAATCCAGTCTAATTGAAATGCTTGGGGGATGAAAGGGTTATGTGACAAAACCGAAGGTTAATTCAATCAGTGGTTGATTGAATCATCCGCTTTGTGGTATCAAATCGTCAAAAGCAGAACTAAATTCAGTCTAATTGAAATGCTTGGGGATGAAAGGGTTATGTGACAGAACCGAAATTGCGAGTAATTACAGTTTAAAGTTTAATAGGCGCAATTGTTTTCTTTTATGGTTTTGTCGTTAGTGAAGGTTGTCTAATAACACTTACATTTTGATGCACCAAGTTTTATTTGCTTACCTGTATCCATTGCTTAGCATTGTCCAGAGTATATTTTCAAAAAAAAAGTAGCATAGCCCCTTCATACTCTCAACCCTCCAATTCATTTAAGCAGCCGCCATTGTATTTACTGCAAATGGAGCGCCATAGTTGATAAATTTTATTATTGTAAGCAAATAGAAAGAGTATTCAAATATTAAACTTTATCTCGATTCGGTTGAAGAGCGTCTTTTTTTTTGCGATACTAACCTTTTTTCCTCGTATCAACCCAAAATATTTATTTATCAACAACTTTTGGGTTTATTTAGGATTAAGAAACCTGGAAAGCTTGAAACAAATCTTCCGAATATTCAAAGGTAAATACATTTCAATCTATCTGGAAAAATGAAAATAAATATGCTTTTGAGTCGGAATCGTGAACAGTAAAGAAGTTTGTATTCAATAAACAGGTTTTGAAGATCTTTTCTTTGCCTTTCGAAAAAGATTTATTGAGAAAAGACGAAAGGAAAAAGTGATTACTAGACATTCAATTTCTTTCAATATAAATGTTATTTTAAAATAAATAAATGCTATTGTTCACGAAAAGAAAATCATCGTAGTTGGGTAAAATTTTAAGCATTTATGATAATTGAAAATAAATAAACTTTAGTTTTCGACAGTTGTAAATACAATTTGTAATGACTGTGTTGTATTGAAAAGAAAATCATTGTAGTTGGGTAAAATTTTAAGCATTTATGATAATTGAAAATAAATAAACTTGAGTTTTCGACAGTTGTAAATACAATTTGTAATGACTGTGTTGTATTGAAACAATATTCATAAAGTTAAACGTTACGCAGTGCAACTTATTTATTTAGTAGCATGTTAATGTTTTTTTAAAACTAATTTATTTTTTTTATTGGCAACCTCGCTTTTGTTTTGGGGCTATCCATAAATTGGGGGTACACTTTCTTTGCAACATATTGGACCCATCCCTCCCCTTTGTTACAAACGGTTACATTTTATCTTTCCCCCATACACTCTTCTTGTGATATTTCACCGTACCCCTTCCTTGTCACCTATCACGTTGTATTACTCTGACACATTGTCATAAAAAACGCTTTTCATTCAAAATGTGTAATGCTGCTCTTTTGTTACCCTCACTTTCCACTTGTCAAAAACTCACAATTTCAGGAACATCCCTTATATTATCCCTTAACTCTTTTATGTCCCAAATTATGATATATTTGGAAAACTTGTGCAATATATTTTTTTCAATGCTCAATTTAAATGTGGAAAGACCACGAAACTTGAGATTCATTTACAGTAATTATTTTTATTGTAATAACACAGAATATTACACGGGGCTTTAGAGTCCCGTCGGGATTTATGTTCATTACATTGCCTTTTACATCCATTCCCAAGTAGCACACTTCATTTTTTAAAGGTTGTAAAATGGTTACTAACGTTGTGACAACGGATTAAAGACGTTTATAAAACGTTAAAACGTTTTTTGTGCTACCTGGGTTAGTATGAAGAAGAGAAAATATTAAATATAAATAAAAAGAAAAATATTTATATACAATGAATTATGGTACTGATAAAAGCAGTTATTTTTTTCATTACCACAAAGAAATAAAAAAGAGATAAAGATAAATTTGTTCAGGTGAATCTTCTTCAGCACTACTGTCCTCTTCTGATGTTTCGATTTCAGATGGTAATTCATCCCATATTAGTTTTGATTTCTTCCGACGTCAAGCCTTTTCTTCTTTTATAACTGATTCTAAAAGAACAGAAATAAACTTTTGTAAAAGGGAGAAAAACACAAAAAATTTGTAAATACTCAATGACAAAACAAAAAACCATTAAGAAATGCAATACTTCAGAAAAATCGAATACATTAAAGAGCTAAAAATAAATTATAATAAAATGTAATAAAAAAATCTATTTTAAAAAAATCAATATACACCAGGACTTTTTTGACCCAAAGGGACTTTAAAGTCCCAAAAGAACAATAACAGATCGTGCTAGAAAATTTTCACTGAATTGGTTATATTTTGAATAAAAATTACAAGAAAGTTCGTAAAGAATAGGTAAAAAAATATAAAGTACCTACGAATCAATATTCTGCGGTTACGAAGCTTGGAAGTACGTCAATCACTTTCTAGCAAAGAGCTATATTACAAGCCAAACCTGCAGCATGTTCCTGTGCAAGACGTTGACCTGGATGCACCGCGTGGAGGCAGACTTACTTGCACCAGGGTATTTTAATGCTAAAATTTTGGTTATTTTCAGTAACATAGTATTCGAAATAAGCTCTTTATACTCTATTTACTTTTTTCGGGTTTATATCAATGGATGCTTTTTATTTTCTCAAAAGACTTTTTTTCCATGCCTTGACTTTCCTCAAATATTAGATACTTTGTAGACTTTCCTTATTTCGTAACCTTGTTATGAATTTTAAAACATACCAGAAGTTTGTTCTGAAAATTACAGTACACAAAGAATAAAAAATGTATTTTGGAAAAAAAAGAAAAAAAATATTGCACCAAAAAGTAATTTTAGCGGCAAATTTGTAGCTCCAAAGAAAAAAAAGAAAGAAATAGGGAAGGGGGGATATTTTTATTTTGAAAATACCAGGGACAATTCGAAATGTAGAATATTTTTCTAATGAAATATTTTTTTTATTCGATTATTGAATTTTTTTTTTCATAAATTAATGTATAAATTTACGCGAGAATCAATAGAGAAATAAATAATGAAACCACAGATGAATAAATAAATAACTAAATCGGTTAGTGTTGAAAATTTTAATTTCAGAAACCTTATTATTTTGTAATAACTAACATTACACTAGTAAATTTTGAAAGTTAGTATCACCTTTTGAAAAGGACTTTTATCATCGCATATCTTGATCTTTAAAGCTATTTATTTTTTGTCAGGAATGCACGAAATGTTTAACAACATAGTTAAAACGTGCTACAATTGGTGGCCCTGCAAACTGAAAATATTTTATTTTGCTCTTATCCGCTATATCATTTTACCCCACATTCCTTTACCACTCCCATAAAGAGATGGTCTTCTTCAAGGTTAATTGTGCCAACGAAAATATCACTGGCCGTCTGAAATCGATGCTCTGTTTTTTATACTTCGTTAATAATCATCGTAAAAAACATAGTGAACAACTTCGAGATGGTTAAGTAAAATATATAATTAACAGCAGTGAAAAAATGGGTAGGGTGAGTTCTGGTAAGTGCGTCCACGGGGTAAGTGCGTCCACTGGGAATTATATGAACACTGTTCTGAAATGGCTTCTGCAACACATCGACTATGTTAGATAACTGTCTAATGATAATTTCAATAGGTAGAATTCAGGCCTGGATTCAATAGACGAAACACAATCAGAGACAACTTAAATGTCTTCAAAAAACTCTAAAGTAAAGATTGAGAAGGTTTTGTTTCAGTTTCTCTTGCAGTCATACCAAGCAATTGAAGTCAAGAAATGCAAGTTGTTTCTTTTGAGTAATAGCTACTAATAACATACATGGGGTATTTTGATCAAATACTCTAAGTAAAATTTGTTTATATGACGGTACGCACTTTCCCTTTCTTTAAAGTAAGGGTGGGGGCAAGTGCGTACCACTATCATGAGGCATATGCGTACTATTATGCGGATCAAGTGCGTACCATTATGATGAGGCAAGTTTGTACCATTACGTGGAAAATCCAACTCTCGTAATTCACCTTTAATTTTGATTATAACTCTTTTATAAGCCGATTATAAATCCGACGTCATTTCCATCAAGTATTTATATTTACATTGAATGTGGCGTAAGATTTCAAATTTATTCATTATCTCTGAAATATATTGGCTTTTAAGTATCAGTTAGTACATTTTTCGTTGAAAATAGCGATGATAAGCTATACTTAATTAAACCAGAATCACAAATTAAGCAATGAAATTAAGTGAAACACTTAATGAGGAACCAACTAATTCAAAAAACAAAGGTGAAATAATGAATAAATTATATTTAAGAAAATTAAGAACACCTTGTAAAAAACTATTTCAATGTACAAGAAAAAAAAAGAGTACAAGTATCATATCATGATCAATTTTTTTTTTTGCTCTTTATTTTGTGTTTTTTCTTACTTCTACTGATTCTAATTAGAAAAATTTTAACACCGTATTTATTCAAAAAAAAAAAAAAAAATGTTCACTCAGGTCACCTAACGATCTACCATACAAATAGAATTAAAGAAAATCACAGAGGCACTTACTTACAAGAACGCTATTGGACGCACATATCTCATTTTACATTTAAGAAGGGGTAAGTGCGAACCCTGGCTTAAACGCAGACTGATTAATGTATTAAACCAAAATAAACTATGTAGACTATAAGTGATTATTACTAAATAAAAACAACTTACATTTGCTCACTTGGTCTTATTAAAAGGACAAAGGAAGAATCACAGACACAACTCTCTCAAACTTCAAATCACAGTTGTTCGTAAGACACGTGGGATATCACTGATTGCGTTTCATCCATGCGAGCAAGTGCTGATCTCTAGTATTAGGAATTATCCCAAGGCAACTACCTAACATATTTAATATGTGCCAGAAGTTTTTTCCTGCTCATATTCACATAATTTAAGGTGGACGCACTTACCCCTCTAGGTAGGGAAAGTGCGTACCTTAGAATAGGTGTCATAAACTAGGTCACAAAACCTATGCTTATGGTTTATTTGACACATTATATGCTTGAACATCTTAGTAAAGGATCTGGAAAAAAAACTAAAAAAAATTGTGAGTGTACAAGATTTTTCAACGGAGCAGCATCCTTGAGAACATGAACTTTGAAAAAAAGGGTACGCACTTACCAGAACTCACCCTACTAAATTATGATCAAACTACAAATAAGGTGGAGATTGCGACTGTAGATTGTCTAATCAGAAATTCGTCTTATGCGAGTTCGAATTAACGAGGCTTGACTGCTTTTATGCATATGTAATTTAAAGTTGATTACGTGTACGTGGTCACTTGAGGAAATTAGCAATAAGTAGAGGAGCTTTTAATGTTAATTTAGTTGGCGATTTATTTTACATTCCTACGAAACTTGTAACGTTTTCAATAGTTTATTTTGTATACTAACTGCATAATTTTTAATTTAGAAGGATAGTGAATAGTTTTTTCTAAAAAAAGTTTTAATGTACTACTATTACAACTAAAGGCCTTTATTTAGAGTCAATGGGGAATAAAAGATCGTGCTTTATGGATCAACATGTAACCTATAACAGTAGGACCATTCGCATTTTAAACAGTTTTGTTTATTCGTATTTTCTGCATTTGAAAAAATAACGATTTGAGAAAAGTAAAAAGAAAGAAAATATTTGTGAATGGATTAAAAGAAAAAAAAAATATTTCAAAACTTCGCAAGAACTATATCTCTTTTCTAAATAGATGATTTAAAAACACCATGGCCATAATTCTCTCTCGCTCTCGACGTTAAAAAAATAAATGTATGATATGTATTTGATAGTTAAATTTTACACTTGTGATATTTTCAAATATTATACACTAGTCGTTACAAGGAAAGCAAATACTTTTGTGTATACCTTGTAGTCATATTCAAAACATAATAGTAACACATTAACATATTTAGAGGTGCCTATTACAAAAGCAACTGCTGACCCTCTCAAATGTTGCGAAGCCCCACTCCCCAGAAAGATGGACCCCCCAAAATTAAGAAAAATACCTTTTAAAACGCCCCCTGAAAACTTTATTAGCACAGTTTGGGCCACACTTTTCGGGGGCTCCCCTATTATATTTCAAAAATTTTCTACATCTTCCCACAAAGCGAATCTATGGAAATTCAAACCACTTGCATTCATAAATGAATGAATGAGGTGCCTTACAAGGAATGGCATAAATAAGCTTTTTCAGATGTTCTGCTGTTACAGATAGAAACATGTGGATAAAATTTAGCAGTTCGGGGCTCTTAGGCCGGAAAAGATCAATTTCCAGGAAACATCCGATGTCAGGAATTCACCAGATAAGCCATTAATCAAATCGACTTTCATTGAAAGAAGTCCCTTTCTTTTCCAACATCAACTCCTCCCTGGAAACTTCATATTAATAATTCATTTTTCTTTTATGGCAAGTCTTTGCTTGATGGGAATCTTTTCGTTGCAGCAGTAACAGATTATCTATGGTTATTTATGGATTTCTGGGAGATAAAGCTCAATCGGACCACAGAAACGAATTTCGGTTCGAGTTAAATGGTGTCCTCTCGTTCGTTTGGAGTGTTTTCTTCCTTTTAGCGTTGCAGTTGATTTTTGCAAGAGCTTTTACAAAAGACATGATGCTGATCTATAGTGCTCATCAATTTCTTAAGCAGAAAATGTGTATATTAAAATCACACGTTCTGCTTAACCCATTGATAAACACGATGTTGTGGATGATTATTAATAATGTAGATCTGATGATACGGATACGGATCATGCATGACTAGATCAGTGAAAACGGATGCGAATACGAACCTCAAAATTTTTACTCAATTTAATGCCGGTCCAAGTAAAAAAGTTGTGACAGAATGCATTTTTGTAAGGTCGAAGGCACTACGTCTTTTAAAAATACATCTTCAGCGAAAAACATCACCAAGAATACTGTTTATTTGCAAAAGTAGTTCGTAAAATGTAGTAGTTCGTAAGGATGAGTCGGTAGAAATGGGACGGCGGAAGGAATACGACAAATCTGCATTTTTGCTTGAAGTGTGAAAAATTGTTTCTATCTTGTTCAGTAGAGAGAACAGCAAGAGTCTAAAACAGAAATAAAATTCGTGCCAAGTTACTGTCTGATCTTCTTAGATAAAACCTTCCGCGCATTTACGCATGCGTCAGGTCTTCTCTGAAGGTGTTAGGTAAAATAACTATAAGGGGAAGAATAATGAAAATCATTTTGAGCCGTATCAAACAACGTGGAACGATGCTAATGTCAAATGCATAGTTTAGTGCAGGGATTCCCAAACTTTTTAAGCAGCGGACTCCTTTCATTCATGAATCAAAGTTCGGAGCGGACCCCTGTCGTTAGAGAAAGTGTAAAGATAATTTTTGTTCGTAGTGAATTGAACTTTAAATAAATCAACTAGTAGCATATGTAGGATTTTCCTCTAGTGGGAGATTCATTTTTTCCCAACCAAATGTGAACATTGTTTGCCCCCCCCCCCGCTTCCCTCAAAGTCAATGAAGTTGAAAATTTAACTTGAACCAGACCTGGGCTAGATTTCTTGACGGTTACTTTGGCGGGAGAAAAACAAATTATGACGCATTTTGCTCGTAATCTCAATTTTATAGTCATAAATATTCAAATTTATCTTTTGTCAGTAAAAAGAAGTACATATTTTGTATATCTTTCGTAACAAAGACCGTAAGTTAAACTGCACTTTCACATTTGTAATGGGCAATTCCATCGTTACAGACGTAACAATCGCAGACTTTGAATACAAATAATTTTGGTTTCTGGTCTGGTTTCCTGTAGTGTAACTTGATGACTTTTATGCTACATTAAATTTGCGTGCAGATTGCTTAATTACAAAAAAATACAGAAATTAAAAACTGCCTGTTACAGACGTAATTCACAAAACAGCAAAATCTCGACTATGTCATACAACTTACAATATTCCTCTGAATTATACGGAAATTTTGAACTTTTTTTTTTAATACGTGTTCTAGAGACTTCAAGCTTTCTAAAACCATAAAGATTGTGTGGATTTTGACTGCCGAATTTGTGAAAAAAATTCATAAACTTGTTACGGACGAAACAAAGTGGTGTTACAGACGTAACATCTCTGATTTGAAAGTAGAAAACAGTATTTTAAAGCAGGAATAAACAAAGATTTTTATGCTATAATAATACAGTAGCATTAATTAACACATTATTTGAATATTTTAAGTTATACTGTAAAAGTTTTAGAAAATTTGGGTAAGTCTGGGGGAGTTGAGAGCATATGCCGATATGTCAATATGTAACAATAAATTAATGCATCTTAAGACAATTATTTCCAAGAAAGATTAACACAAGAAAAGTTTAGAAGGGCTTTCACACAAATTTATTTATTTGTATTCTTAAAATTAATGCATAATGGAGCTGCTACATAAAAAAATCGGGAAAAGTAAATTCCTCCCTGGAATCAGTGATTGGTCTTAGGAGAACTTAAAAATTTGAAAATGTTGGATGATATAGCATAATACTAGTACCAAACTAAAATTTAACCTTCTTGGTGACAGTTGGTCAATTTTGATAATTTTTTTTGAATGAAAAAATGTGTCTTTTTTCGTTCGACGTTTTCGAAATTCGAACGGCATTTTCGCAAATAAATTTCAATTACATGCAGACATAATTAAAATTTTCAAAATCAGAATACCAGAAACTTTAGTATTCGTACCATATTATGCTATATACATGTATTGCTCATCCTGTGCTTTTTACCTATTTAATTGGAAATTTACTTTTGCTTTGGACGTAACATAGAGCCATTTGTTATGTTCGAAATGTTATGTCTGTAACAGCATTGATTTAAAAACTAAATCAGTTGCAATATTTTTAACCATGGTGGGCAATTACTCTAAGAACTTGCCAAAAGGACTATTAAGGGTTTTTTTTTTTAATTTTGATTTTTTAGGAAGTAATGACAACTTTTGCTTCTTTTTTGTTACAGACGTAACATCAAACTTCTTTTTTTCAAACTTCAATTACACCATTTAGATCAATTCAAAAGAAATTAATGAATGCATATTATTATAGTACCGTTTTAGTAGTTAAAATTGTGCTACAAGTAGTTATTTTTGTTTTTATTTTTCGATGAGAAGTATGCATTTGAAAATGTGTCCTTTTTTCTGATTTTTTTACAAGCACATGAATATCGTACTTCCAACTAAGAAAACAAGTATTAATTCTTAAAATATACATCTTAAGCTTTAAAATGATGTATAACATAGCAACATAACTTCAATATGAATTTTTGACCAATTGGTTTCACTTTTCCCTAATGTGAACCTAGTTTAAGTGCAAAAATTTTTGCATACTGTACCTTTAAAAAAAAAACCCGCAATTTTATACGATTTGTGGCGATGTTAGAGCAGTTTTTGGGGCACCCACCCCCAGAAAATTTTAAAATTTTAAGCCTTAAAAACGCGCCAGTAGCCTTTTTTTTAGACATATTAGGAGGAGCAATAGGTCCAAGACAGCACATCAGGCGATTTTTCAAAATCCTTACTTTTAAAATTCTCTTTTGAAAGATCTTTTTGTTAACAATTAGATTAAATGAGGTATGGGGATAATCTGCCGGATTTTTTTTAATTTTTAATTGAAGTTTCAATGAATAATTTCTTGCAATTTTCTAAATTACAGCTTTTCAAACGCACTTTTAGAGTTTGGTTATGTTATTAAAGAGGGATATTCGTGCGTTCCACGAATTTTTTAGAAATGGAAGCGTTATAAACGTAGGAATATGCCATTTGGGTAACGAAAGGGTGCAAGGAAAGATTCCCGGATATTTTTAAAAATTAAAATTTACAATTTCAAACGTAGACTATCCCTGATGATATTAAGGAAAGTGGAGGTCAGTAACTGTTCCCCAGAAATTTTTCGAAATTATAGTTGTAAGAGCACTAATCCATACGATTAACGGTGAATTAATGTGGGGGTGAAGTTTCAGGGACAGTCTCCGGTAAAGTTCTTAAAATTGAGGTTCTTAAAAGTATCTTGGAAGGTAGTTTCCAAGGCTTAGCCTGAAGTTATGTCAATCAAATATCCATATTAACATGCTAATCAAATATTCATGTGAACATATCTATCAAATATTCATATAAACATGATGACAGACAGTACGATTTTGTCAGAGCAGAAAACAGTTTGACCGCATGATCTTGCAGCAACCTGTCTCAAAATATTGAGTATGGCATAAAGGGCAATTGCATACTTCGAAAAGGAAAACTCTGGTTTTCAAAAGCAAAAAAATAACTTTAAAGCTTTAAAACCCTTACTTTTTTTCGTAATTCACCGCGGACCCCCGACTAAAGCTCGGTGGACCCCTAAAGGGTCCGCGGACCACAGTTTGGGAAGCCCTGTTTAGTGGAATATGTCAAAAGATATAGAAAATGCGAGGTTTAAATTGAAAACTTCGGAAAGTTATCACCCACAACTCATCCACCCTTTTATAAGTGGAACTGTTCGCGAGTGCCATGCGTGGTTTTCACGGACGGACAGTAAATGGTGTCTTTCAAATCATTTCAGGGGGAGCCTCCCTTTTTGTTCATAGGATCTTTTACTTTAAACATGATACTGATTTATCGTGTTCATTAATTGTTTAAGCAGAAAGTCTGCGTGATAGGACACGGAAGGAAAAGGACTGATTCCTGAAAGTTTAAACTTTCTGACCCTTTAATTCTAAAAACTGTGTGACTCGAACTGCAGCTAACACAGATTATTGAAAAAGAATAAAGGTGGAGAGAGTGAAGTTTTTAATTCTGAAAAAAAAAATAATCTCAAGTCACGTGACATATTTTAAAGTAAATTAGCACAAGAAAATGAGACTTGTTTTTTTTTTCTCTCTCTTGTTTTACGCAAAACGTGTCTCTAGATCGCCTATGTTGAAACATGTGACTTGGAATCTTTGTTTCAGCTTTTCCTAAGTCAATGATTCTATTGTCCGTCGGTGAAAACCGCGCCTGGAACTGTAGAACAGCTCCACTTAAAAAAGGGTAGATGGGTTGTATGTGATAACTTTCCTAAGTTTTCAATTTAAAGCAAAGGGTCCAAACGCAATGCAATTTCATTGGAAAACATTAAAAACCACGCCCACTTATATGTAAATACATTGATTTCTCAAAGCCAAGGGGGGGGGGGACAATTGATCCCACCCCTGCCCCCCCCTAAATGACGGGCCTGAAGATCAGAGAAGACCTGACGCATGCGTAAATGCGCGGAAGGTTTTACCTAAGAAGATCAGTCAGTACTTGCTCTTTCCATTTACTAATATCTCCTCTAAGATGCAGATCCGCAGAATCTGGGCATAAAAATGACTGAATCCTACCCCGGCTCTGAATTTTTAAGCATACGATTTCAATTAATTTACGCACTCCACGACTCCGACTTTGCAGTTTTTGTTATAACCGAAAAAAAAAAAAAAAAAAAAAAAAAACTGCAAATAATAGATAAAACTTCATTTTTTATTACTCTGAATTGTTTTCTTTGAGCTTTAATATTTCGTTTATTTTATTGGAAGGTGCTACATTCCATCAATTTCCAGAAGAGTAAAATCTTAAATTTTCAAAACAACAACAATAGTACACTGTTAAAAAAAACCTGAATTTTCAGGAAGATTTTTACTGATTTTAACAGTAAATTTCCGTTTTCGTTTCAAAACAGAACTTTTCCTTGAAAAAACGGAACTATTCCGTGAATTACCAAGTTGGAGAAACAAAAAACGGAATTTACCCGGTTTTGTGGTTGAAATATAACCGAACGAGAGAGTTAGGGACAGTCTGAAGAGACTTGGCGCGTGCGCAGAAACGAAAAGAGGACATCTGTGTCTCGTCGTTTGGATAGCTACTTTACAAAAAACATCACAGTCGAATGTTATGTAATCGTGTTCCCCAGGACGTTATTATGTGTGCCATTTTGTTTCAATTTGAAAATGCTTCGTCGAAGAGCGTTGACTATTGTTATAGCATTCGAAGAAGAATTATTCCAGGATTCTGCGTAGTTAATCAAATTGACTGGAAAAATAATTTGGATCTTTTCATGTGATTATTCGGTATCCGGCATTTCCTAGCTCAACATTTTTAAGAAGACTTCGTTTATCGCAATGGATAGAATCAAAATGGGCAACAAAAGGGCGTGTTAGTATATTTTAAAATCTACTCGCTCTATTGTTGCCTTTTTTGATCAACAAAAATTGAAAATTTTTATTTAAGAGGTAAGAATTTTTATTTTTGTTACTGCTATTTTTATTTTAATCTGAGTCCAGACTTAACAGTTAGTTATTTCATGATGTAAACCAATTGTGCATTTTAGTAGTTGCATGTATAAACTTACTGGTGCTGAGGGTTAGTAAAATTTAGTGAAATGATTTTTGTAATTTTATATCAAGATTTAAAAGCTTAGTTTCAAAACTTAGCTTTTTTACTTTATGACTTTACTTCGTTAATGTGACTAAATTAATGTTGTCAAAACTACGAAAATGATTGTCAATTTGACGATACTAGGATAAAGAAATATTTCGCTACATTTGACGAAATTCATCCCCAAAAAATGACGAAATGTTCGCTCGGGGTATATTCTTGGAAGTGATTTCATCAAAAACAAAGAAAATTCGTTAATTTTGAGAGTGCATTTCTGAAAGTGTTGATCACTATGAACACCATAACGTAAATATATATGAAAATAGAGGAAATCAGTAACAATACAGGATTTTTTTTTAAGGAACCACGAATGTTTCAAATTCAGAAAGGAAAAAAAGAACTTTCGGAAGAACTTAATTTTTATTCAAACATAAGAGAAAATATTTTTAAAAGAATGCACCTTGTTAATACTTTTTAATTTTTTGAAGTTATGCGCTCAGAAATACTATGCATTGATCATTCCATCTTCAAAATATTTGAGTATTTTATGCGAGATTCATGTAATCTTTTCAAAAAAATCATGTTATTTTAATGAACTAAAATTTTTAATGAAAAAAAAAAGAAAAAAAAAAAAAGCCAATTCTTGTATTGCTTTAGTATTTTTTTTAAAGGCAAGATGTTTAAAAGTTTGAAGTATATGAGCGGATATTTTCAAACTTTTTCTAAAAAACAAAATTCGTAAGAGTTTTAAGTTTACATTTTTGCTCATCATTTTGTCTTATATATATATAATTTTCCGGTGAGCTAGTTTACGCTTCTTTTTTAATTGCTCTATTTTTCTGTTTCTCATCTTCCCATATTTTAATCACCCACATTTTTACGTTATAGGCTTATACCTATACGCTTATACTTATATATGCAAGATGGAAAATTGAAATTTTGCAAAATAAACAAGCGCTTTTATAGCAGCTTAATATTAATAGCAAATAATATATGAAAGTTTAATAAATTAGTCCTTTAAGTGGCGCAAAATGTGTAGATTGGAAAAAACAACAAATGAACAAATTGAAATTTTAAGAAATTTTAGAGAAACGTTTGAAAATTTACGAAACAATATAAACATATAAAAAGAACAAACGAAAAAGATAAGGCAGCACATTACCCATGTTTGTTCTTTTTATACGTTTATATTGTTCCGCAAATTTTCAAATGTTTCTTAAAATTTCAATTTGTGCATTTGTTGTTCTACACAATCTACGCATTTTGCGACACTTAAAGGACTAATTTATTTAACTTCCATAGATAATTTGCTATTGATATTAAGCTGCTATAAAAGCGCTTGTTAATTTGCAAAATTTAAATAATTTTCCATCTTGCATGTATACATATAAGTCAAAGCGTATAGGTATAAGTCAAAGCGTATAGGTATAAGTCTATAACGTATAAACGGGGATAATAAGAACCGAAAAAATGAAGAACGGAGAATTACGAAACGAAAAAATGCCTAACGGAAAAATGACGAACGCTCCGTTCGTCATTTTTCCTTAAAATCACGGAAATATAAGTAACAAAACGGAAACACTCCGGCAACTCAGCTGCCGTATATTTTTTCGTTATTTTCAGGAAATTTTT
Source organism: Uloborus plumipes (assembly GCA_038373865.1). Taxonomy (NCBI): domain Eukaryota; kingdom Metazoa; phylum Arthropoda; class Arachnida; order Araneae; family Uloboridae; genus Uloborus; species Uloborus plumipes. Next base: position 26,976 of record JAXGGA010009194.1, on the reverse strand, counting down.
TTAACAGTGTACCTTGATAGTTTAAAAATTGTTGTCAATCCCTTGTTCTATATCAACAAAACTAATCTCACTTCTTTCAAACGCACGAAACATGAGAATTTACATGGGTGTGCTCTTTTACAGATGTTAAAAAGTATGTGAAAAGAAAATGCATAATAGTACATTTAGAACAACATTTTTTCATTCACAATATGCATTTTATATCTAACATTAAGCCGAAAAACCTGCGCAATGTTCTTTAAGATAAGTTGAATTTTCGTTTAAGTTCCTCAAATCTAATTTCCCCGCAGTAAATGTGCTTGAATAAATCTTTCTTCCCTGCAGCCCTAATTTCGGTAGATACGACACGAAAAGAGAATTAACGTGGGAAAACTAAATATTTGCTTTAATCAAATTTAACATTTGTCTTTTACTAGATGGCAGTAAGTCATTGGTTTTTGTTTATTCCCAATTCAGGACTCCCTGATCAGATTTAATGAAATAATGCTGGAAGTTTCGGTTTTCGGAGATTTCAATTTTCGTAGATTAAAAAGACTGGAATATTGCTTTTTCTTTCCTTTCTTGGGCTTGCCTCTTTGGCAGCTTGTTGTAATTATGTAATTTATCTTGCAGTATAGAAAGCAATTAATTTACTAAGCATTGCTGTGGAGAAGACATTAAACATCTTGCTGAAATAATCAAATAAAACCTTATTTTATTATTTTAGTAAGATAGATTCTTTAATGATAAGATTGTTTTTTATTCAGGATGTTTTTAATTTCTCTACTTCTACAGTATTTTATTGTCCAGAAATATTGACTCGGCGGACTATCAACACCCGACTACTCAGTAATCGGCCAATCTGCTTATCGGTACATCCCTACTTGCTATCTTTAAAAAATTGACACCCTAAAAAAGTAAGCAGCAAGAAAGAAAAGGGAAACTTTTAGAAATTAACATTAATGATTGCATAAAATTAAACTTAGCTATGGATAGTGCAAATAAAAGAAAAGTAATAGTTAACCTTCAAGTTTAATAACTCCAAAATTTCATTTTGCATCATTTAATTTTTCACTAGTTTTTCTCACAAAAAAGTGCTCCATAACGCATAAAATTTCCACAACTATTCTCTGAGCAGTTTTTGACTGGTAATACTTTGAAGTTCTCTGGATTCTGATAGAGAGGGAAGTACTTTGTAAAAAAAAATCAGACAGAGATTCAGTATCAGAGATGATAAAAGTCTTCCCATTACTTTGATTTATCACGCGAAGTAATGTTGTAGCATCATGTTTTAACCATCATTGTCAGAAAAGATGAGACGGTGCAATTTTATGTTGCCTTGTAGGGAGAATTATTATGAATCATTACGTGGAAAATTTACAACGATGTGTAAAATGTATCTTATTCGTGGTTTCATGTTAAAGTTCTTTTAGATTGCATTTAAAAAAAACTTTCTTAGATTGTCAAAGTTTCTTTTCAAGCATTCAATTTATCTTTTTAAAACTTTGAGGAGAGGGCAGCTTTTTCCTCTGTTACGTAAATACTATGCTGAAGTACCGTCATTAAATAATAATAATGATGTTCTTTTAAAACCAAACGATTAAAAAGTTTTAACTTGACACGTTAAAATGTTGAAGCATACTTTCTCATTTTACTAGTTTAGTTAATTCAAACTCTCTTTTGTCATTCATTTTAAGATACTAAAATATTTAAGATTTAAAAAGTTATATATGAACAGTTAAATAATTATTCTCATTATAACGTTTCATGCACTTAAAGCACAAAATATTTTTGGTCTAAGCGTCTTTCATTCTAATTGTTTTAGAATTGTTTTTCTTAGTGCTTTTTTATGTTGAATAATTCTTTGTATTTTTTTTTCAATCAAAAATTGCACTAATCATTTTTATTAGATTAATAGTTACCAAATTTTAATTGATTTCATTATAAAATGCCCAAATCTATATGAGATGTTAAAATACTGATGGCACTACTAATTCATCAATAATTTCTGAGTATCAAGGTTTCGCTATATCCTGTGCATATTAAGTTTAAGCTATAATTTTTGGTTATCAATAGCCCCCCTCCCCCAAAGTTTCAGACTCCATTCTTGCAGAATCTTTTATTAAACAACCCCATGAATCCTGAATCAAACAAACTTTCAGTTTTCCCCATTACGTCATACTTTTTGGAAATGGTGCTCCCCCCCTCTTTTGTGTATGACTTCTCGCATGACGTCACTAGAGGAGAAACTTTGGTGTAACGCCAGACCTATGCATCAGCCATTTTGGATCTATGGCAACCACAGCTCCGCAACAATAAAAATTCGATCCGGAAATGGAGGTTTGTCTATAAAGTGGCCTTGGGTGGAGCGTTTTGTACACTTGTGCCCTTTTCCAACGAAAATGAAACTGCGACTGAGATTCTTTTACTATTTTTTTAAGAAAGAAAATGAGTAAAAATGAAGAAAAAAGTAATTCATCCCAGGGTTTTCGACCGTACTCATTCATAAAAAAGTATTTTTTTTTTTTAAAGAAGAAAAACTCCACCATTATTTCGTAAATTTCTTCCATAAAATCATACCAAGGGTTTGAACTTAAAACGTGGTTTTTTCAAAACTTTAAAACTTCCACTTGCATCAATTTACTTCTCATTGCCTCATATGAAGCTGTGAAATTATGGATGAATATCATATCTAACACAAAATATATTTTATGCTTTTTCCGAAAAAATATTTTACTCGAAAATTCGATCTCGGGTTTTTAGTTACTTTCTAAGGTTTTCAACGACAGGTCATTCTGTCAGATGAAGTGTGTGTCAGATAACACAAGAAAATCAATGGAGTAAAAGAGATGAAAAAATTGTCTTTGCATTCTAAAGAAACGCTATCTTCCTTTAGGATAAGCAGACATGCAGATATGGAACTTTTTCCTTTATTGTTTTTTTAACCTTAAAATCACGAATATAAAATGTATTTAGACAGTTTTTCAATGGGAATCGTAAGAAGCTGTATTGTAAAATTAACGTATCACAAAATAGAGTGATTATTTTAGCACTATGTCTGATTATTTTGGCAATGTTATAATTAGTTTTGAAGTTCCTGTTATTTTTGAGTTACAGGGATCCTTCCAGGGATATTTTGAACTATCAAGACGATATTAAAGAATTTTTAACCATTTTTGAAATTGCAGCCTCTAAAGATTCTTAATCGTTGCTTTGCATATTATTTACCTTTGGTATTTGTGAATACCATCGCATTAACTTTATAGTACTGTGCTATTTTTAGTTTTGGACATTAATTAATCTCTGCCACTATTGAAAACAAAAATACATCTATCTGAATTTTTTTGAATCTAATGTTATGAGTCTAAATACTTTGACTTGTTTCATTTGATTTCAGTGCAAAGTCGCTGCGGGAATTAATTTGTCACTGGTTACTTTGTGACGTATTGAATTCGTCACTGCGGTCCTACTTTGGTCAATGTACTCTTTAAAGCTTTCTTCTCTTGGAAAACAATCGTTATATTTTGACTAGAGTTTGGGGGCAGTGTTTAGCCTTTGTAACCATAACAGGTTGTAAAAAGATTAATTTAGCGAGGTCAGAGAATGACTACAGTGGATGTCGGATAATTAAATCAGCTGCTTTCATTAATCAAATCGTCAAAACAGAACAAATTCCAGCTTTATTGAATTAGCCGGTTTATTAAATCAGTCGTTTTTTTTTGAATCAAAACTGTTAAGAACAATCGTGATAAATTTCTGCGGCGGCCACTGTAGCACTTATTAATGTGGTTTGATGAAAATAGATATTTTCTGCTGTTTGCCAAATTTCAGCTTTTAACCGGACCCGATTGCTACAATACCGTTATTTTTAAAATAGAGATAAAGGTCTCACCGGCAGCCTGTGCAATTCAGAATTCTCAATGAGCAGTTGCCATTTAGACAACTGCATTGCACTGAAAAATTTTAATTGTATTGACCAAAAGTATTAGTAAGTCAGAAAGCAAATAACCTAAGTGTTGATGCCTATCGTTTGCATACATAAATAAACTATTTCCTTGTTTTCTTATGGTGAAATACTTCAGGGTTCAATGTGACTCCACCCATTTTCTGGCGTGCAAGGTTGAAAATTTACTTTGCTATGGCATTATGCTTACACAATTAAACAATCATTTAACCCTCTATAGTCCCCCGTGTCTCTGAGGCCACATCAAATTTAGTCATTGTATTTTCCTATAGGAGCGTTTTTCCTTTGCTGACCATTAAGACTAGAGGGTAGCTAGTACGACTGCTTGCCATTCAGCTTGTTGGTATTGACTGAACTTAATTTTTCCGTCACAAGGTCGCAAATCTATTTTGAAAATATACAAATTAAAAAAAAACAAAAACTCCCCCTGTGTGTGTGTAAATACATAATTATTTTACAATTTGTGCATATGAGTATTTTTCTACGCGAGAAATTAATTTGGGCAGTAGATCTTTAAAAAGCGTAAAACTGAAAAGTTAGAAAGCAAAATTACTTTTAGATTCGTATTATTCAAATAACCGCAAATAAAAGTAACAACAGATTCCTCAACAGCAAATTACAAATAATTATTTCGCTGAAATGTTTGACTAGTACGGTTTTTTTTTAATGACTCGCAATGAAAACAAGATTATTATGTCAAGAGCAAATTATACATGAATCATTTAAATTTTTGAGCTTATTTCATGCACTTAGTAGTGTAACAAGCCTCATACCTTAAAATATTTTACATCTGAAGAAACAAACAACTTTCCACTTCGATTAAGGTAAAGACACATAACAGTGGTAAAACAAAAATTCGAATAAGCGTTTTCAGTCCTTAATTTGCAAAACTGAGTGTGTATAGCAAATATTAATTATTAAAAAATTCACTTTTCAAAGCTCAATAACTCATTCATTCGGAAGAAAAATGTCCTCTACAGAACCTGCCATAGCAGTTCGCTGCTTCCAGCTGAATTACTTCTTGCGAAGTTTTGAGGAAACCACTAATTGTTTTAAAACAGTGCGATATTTAATTTGAAAGCACTATTAATAATTACCTTAAAATAGAGTGATTTAATTTTAAATAGAAATAACTTTTCTAATAAGTTAAGGAAGAAACATGTTTTTGAAGGAGGAAACATTTATGTTAAGTGCAATATGTTAGAAATACGCGAACTTAGGCTAAATTATGAAGGTATGCAGTCATGTGTTCAATTATGGAATTATGCTCAATTGTGAAGAGATATTTTGGTAAACCAAACTACCTCTTTATCACTTGCGTTTTAGAAATTTAATCATTTATTTTACATTAATTTGATTAAAAGCTCTAAAAGAAGAATCTTCGATTGTTTACTCTACCTTTAGAAGGATTAGGAGTACAAAAGTGCTTAAAAATAGTGCAACTAAGGTTTTTTTAAAAATATTTCTACAAAAGAGAAAGTAAAGAAAAAACATTCTTAAATAAATATTTGTTACGTAACTTAAACTTTCATGGGAAATTTGTCAAACAGTCAAACATGAAACAGCTGTAGATTATCATTATTTTTAAGTTTTAATTCGAGTCTCAAATAAATGTTTGTTGAGCATTAACTTTATCTTTTTTTAAAACATAAATACGTTTGCAACGTGCGCGAGTTCTCAACTTTAAACTTCCTCCTTTTTTTCTTCAAGGCGAATAATGGAACAAAAATGCAAACTAATCCCTTACTTGGTCTTGTTAAATTTGTTAATGATACTACATTCTGTTCTAAAGCTATAGCATCATTAATTAGTGAATCAACATTGCTTTTGATGTATCAGTTAAAAGTAAAGGAATCAGTTTAAATCTCCAAAAAAAAAAAAAAATGACTGAACTGAAACACGTTATATCTGTACCTCAGAACCAGACTGACGTAAGTCCGAAAATTTCGATTTTCACATTACTATTACTTCATTGTATGTAGAATCTTACTCCGCATCGACCCATGTAAACGTTATTCCGGAAAAGAAATTCCTTCAAAATTATTAAGAAGCATTAACCCATTTATGTCCAAGAGCTTTTTAACATTTTTTTTCAATTTTTATCTGCTTAAAACTCTAAGGGCCCTGCTCCACATTGACGTAAAGCAGAAAAATAAAGCAGAAACGTAAAATGGATTAAATGGTGTTCCTATGGAAAGTACCCGGATTTTCGGTTTCTGCCTTCGGTTTCGGTCGCGTTTTACGCTGATGTGGAGCAGGGCCCTTACTTGGAATGGTTTACATACATTTTAGGCTTAAAATCGTTCGCCGTTGCCATATTTATTAAGTTATTTAACGTCCTGTTTATGGGATATTTTGCAGATATTTGAGCAAAATACGACCTTACTTGACTTTACTTTTGCAAAGTAACATTACAGAAGGCCTCTGTGATCAATTTTAAGAAATTGATCACTATATTTTCAAATAGTTTAATTTTATGAAAAATAAGTTCGCAAAAAAAATTTACTTTCTGTGGCTACCCATGCTGGATTGTTGTTTGACTGATTTGTCTAAAAATAGCTGTCAATAAAATAAACTCTGATGTACAACTAGTGGCTCTAACTGGTTTTCTCAAGAAGAAGAACTATTTAACTTGTGAAAAACACCTTTAGTAAAAGGATATACCCATTACAGGTAGTATGCAGTAACTAACAAGCATCCCGTTTTTAGGCTACTGGGCATAAATGGGTTAAAAGCGCGCGAGTCCGATCCTTTACATGCATTCGAGAATCGTTTTCGCCAGCTACTGAAAAGTGACGAAAATGGACTTACGTCAGTTTGGTTCTGAGGTACAGATATTTATTCTGAGAAATTGTAGCGAGAGAAGAAGGAAAACTGAGAAAATGAGTTTATCAGTAGCATCAGTGCTCGTTAACGAAGTTCAAGACTAAAAATATTTTCTGATTTCTCTTGGAGTAACATAAGTTAACAAATAACTTTTGTTTCTGTATGCTCAAGTTTGAAGTCATTACCAATTAAAGAAACGAGGAAACATTCATCGTTAAGGTTGCATTGATGTGACTCAAATCATTAATTGTGAAAAAGCTAAACAAGTAAGTCACGTTGAAGCATATATCTATTCTTTGTTTTTTTATTTTATTTTTGCTTTACTATCTCCTTTTTAGCAAAAGAGAACACGAGGCAAGAGTGTTTTTCGAGGTACGAGGTGCTTTTAACATTGTCCCGTTTTAGTTAAAAGCAAAATAAAATTTGTATTCTTACTTATAGTGAACAACTTTACTTTAAGCTAGAAGTTAATTAATTTTGGTCGGAGAATGTTTGGGTAAAAAACAAGATGTCAAGTTTAATTACATTGCAAAATAATGAAAACTAACTTAATTTTCTCGTTCTTGAATAATTTACTTCTTTTTTCAGTTTTCTCCTTCATGGCGCTTGGAATAAAGCTGGTTTATTATTATACTGACCAGAGACCACACGTGTAGTTAAAAAAAAAAACATTATTGAATAGTTAGCAACAAAAAGAGCATCTTGAGACACTTTTGACACATAAGTTATTTGCCCCCCCCCCCCCTTATTAAGATATAAACTTTTAAAGTCTGCAATTTTTTCAAGAAAAGCTGCTAAATTGAAAGAAAGACTCGGCTAGAAATTATAGTTACAATGCAACTCCACACTGCACAAAATAAAGCGTTGTTTTAACAGTATAACTGCAAGCAGAGGTTCCAGTTGTAAACTGTAAAATGCACAATAATAAACTGAAAATAGCAATTTTACAGCTTATTACAGTAAAGCAGCAATTTTACAGTTTATTACCACAAAATTAACTGTATTATACCGTAAAAAACGTTAAATGTCCTTGATAAAATGTGATTAAACACAGACACCATTAGGATTGATGAGAGATTATATTTTGAACGGGAAAAATCATTTTGAAGAACACTACACTACACACTCTCTCAGAGTGACAAACTTTAAACTACAACTCACTCGTTGCCAAACTTAATGTTATAACTTCAAACAAAAACTGTTGCCACGTTAAAATATATACAGGAACACTATTTAAACTGTAATGGGCATTAATTTTAACAAAAACAACAGAATAATACTGGTAACAGAGGTTCCAGTTTAAAACGGTAAAATACGCAGTAATAAACTGTAAAATTAGTAATCTTACAGCTTATTACTGAAAAGCAGTAATTTTACAGTTTATTACTGCAAAATGAACAATTTTACAGTTTATTACTGTAAAGTTAGCTATATTTACAGTTTGTTACTGTAAAATTAGCTGTATTGTACTGTAAAAATAATATCTAATATTTACAGTGCACCGCCTGCATCTGGTAAGACATATCATTGCTTATCTGCCCTGCGCGTGAAAGATGTCTTCCATTGCTCAGAAAAACTCATTAAACTTGGTGACTTTTCCTTTTTGTTCAGCGAGCACGGAGACCTCAGATTTCAATAACATGGACACAATGTCAAAAAATCATGATTTTAAAAACAAGTTTTACTGTGCTCTTTTGATCGATATTTAGGCAGATTTCATTTTTCACTATTCGTGTGGTTACGTGGTAAGTGGATATTATTACGTGCCTGCAGTATTACTGCGCATTTGTGTTTTTTAACGTGGTTTTACGAGCTTATATTGATGAAGTACCGTAAAGTCGGGTTACTTGGGCCCACAAGGAGGTTACTTGAGCCCACAGTAAAATGATAAAATCTGAGTTTGGTACTAGCATTAGAGACTGCAGAGTGCTTCTACCTAGAGGAGAAACGAGGAACTACGTGCAAGTCTTCAACTAATAAGTACCAAACCTAGATTTTATCATTTTACTGTAATGGGCTCAAGTAACCCCTTAGGGTCCAAGTAACCCGACTTTACGGTATATAAAAATCTTTACTCCTTTTCCATTAGTAAGCATTCAATTACATTTGAATTTTTTCAGGGATTGCGTTTAAAATTTCGATACAATGAGAAATATGAAAAACTTCAAAAATAAAGGTATAAAAGAACTGCTCTAAACAGTTGAAAATAAATTCGTGCTAGTTGAAATTTAGTGTTTGTTTTGGTAAAGAAGAAAATTTTATTCACTGAAATTTTTAGTCATCGAATACATTTTCCTAAATTTCAAACTTTTGAAAGGTTTAACCATCAACATTTTTAATTTGAAATCAAGTAGTTTGTTGAATACAGAATAGAAATAACTGAAGTCAAAATTAAAAAAATAAATAAAATAAAATAAAATAGAAAAAGATGTAAAAAAAAAACATATCATAAAAATACATTCGATTTCTAGCGAAATATCTGACGCATGCGATAGTTTTATTCTAAAGAAAAAAATAATTTTAATCGTAGTCAAGTTGAGCGGAAAAAATGTTAAAAGTAAAAAATGAGAATAAAATTAGTATCCCCATAATCGTTTTCATCAAAAGCAAAAAAAAAAAAAAAAAAGTTTGCAGCTCTTCTTTTGTGTGAAAAGTTCAAACGTTTTGATTTACTGAATCAAAGCCACCCACGAGTCGATTACCTTCTTTAATGGTAAATCTAAAGAAAACCTTATTTTTTTCTAAACAAAAAACTGAAAAGAAAAAAAAAAACTTTAGACTAAAAGTGGTACTTTTCATCTCAACATTTATATCTGCAGTAAAGTTTCTTGCTGCCAAACATATTTAATAAAAAAAAAAAAGCTCTTTGAGTTCATTTTAAGAAGTCAGTCTTTAACTTTTTATGTTAAGTCAAGTTAACTCATATAATTAATGTTGAGCTAGCCGAGAGAAACATTTCAGTTTTTGTCAATAAATTTTTCTCTTTAACTTGAAGAAAAACTGAAAATATATTTAGAATCTCTATCATTCTCTCGATTTTTTTAATTTTTGAAATGACTTTTTTTCCTTTGATATAAAGGTTTAAAATTCTTCAGTTATAACTTATGTTTAAAATGTTTTGAATTCGTTTAAACTTTTGAAGGGGTAATTTTTCTATGTTCCTATTTTATGCAAAAGCGTTTTTCATATGAAGTTTGTTCAAAGAAAGTTTCTTTTTTCTTGGGTTCTTTCAGTATTTCTTGCATCAATCTGTTTGCACAAATGATGCATTTTTGAGCATGATCATTTGCTCTTTTTTACCGGAAAGTTAAGTTTTTGCCTTTTAATTTTTGTATTTCCGAATATAAGAAACAAGTATGCGTCCTAATGTGAAATACAGTCAAACCTGTCTATCTCGAATTTCACGGGACAGAAGAAAAATTCGAGATACGGAGGTTTCGAGATACAGAGGTTGTGATAAATTTACAAAAATAGGCAATTGGAACAAACTCAAATATTAATAGATTGTTTTGCATTGATATTGTTGAATATTTTACTGTACGACATGTTGTGAGTCCACGTTTTATTAATTGTGATGACTATATCAGTAGCAAGTTAATACATACCTTTAAGTACGAACAGTCTTTGAATGACTGTACAAAAGATGATTTTTGTCTCCAAGTTATATCATAGATAAAGGTGGCTGGAGTTGAAATTCAAAAATGAGAGTCGTCAAAATTCGAGATATAGAGGCTTTCGGGAAAAATCATTCGAGATAAACATGAGAAAATGATTTAATTTATGCTGTAAAAGCAGGGAAATTGCAAAATTTCGATATAGAGAGGTTTTCGAGATAAGCCGGCTCGAGATAAACGAGTTTGACTATAAACTTTCTGAAACTTTTTTTTTTTTTTGTGTTAAAAACATTATGATTTGTACATGTTGCGGGTGATTGCCCCCATCGCCCTTCCCTTGAGTCCGCCCCTGAGCAGGGGTGCCCACAGGGGGGGGGGGATTATGGCACAAGAGGTGTCATCAAATTTGGGGGGGGGGGGTGATTTTTTTAACGTATTTATTCAAATTATTTATGAATTAATTTATTTTTAATATAAAGTTATTTCTTTCTTCTTTTCATTTAAATTATTTCTTTTAGTTATTTATTATTATTATTTTGCGTGTGTTTGGAATGTCTGGAAGGGGAAAAAAGCAGTATTGCAGTTTATTCCTTCAGTGTCTACTATTAAGTTATCATTAATGATAACTTTCAGTGGCGTAGTACAAATATTTTTTAACTAAAATAATAATGATTATAATAATTAAAAATAAATAAAATAATAGTTAAAGAAAGAAAGAAAGAAAAAGTGATGAAAATAAAAATAAAAAAGCACAACAGCGTTGTGAAAGCTTTTTTTTTTGTGGGGGGGGGGGGTGGATTTGCGTCATTGAGCTTATGGGAATAGGCATAACTGCTCCTGAGAAAAGCAATAGTGAGCATAGATGATATAATAAGCAATTCGGAAAGTCGGAGTCCAGATGATTGGAGTTTAGGTTAAATCCATTCTCAAAAGCATTTTAAATCCATCTTCATTATACACGTTTACATTTTTTGGAAGATTTTTAAAAATATCTTGCAGTAAAAGAAAATTTTGAGAATCACATTCACTACTAGGACGAGATGGGGGGGGGGGAGGTGGGGGGCGGTGCTTTGAATTGTAGGTTTCAAAAGTTGGCAATGTATTTTTGATGAAATAAAGTACGTAATTTATTGCAAAACGTATGATTCACCTTAGCGTCTCACATTTTCGTTAAAATAAATTCAATGATTATGACTTTTTAGCAAACAATCTGCTCTAAAAGTTTCTTCAGAAATTTGTTTCACAGAAATTTGGTAGTTTAAAATTGTAAATGACTTTAGCACTTTGAGCATTTCTAGATCAAAATTATTACATCTAGACATAAAAGGAACAATAAAAAGGAAAAAGGGTTCGTTTCTTACTGCTACAAAATGCTTAAAATAAGCGTAAATGTATAAAAATGTGCCCTATATGCGTTTTTTATTTACTTACGTAGAAACAGCGATGTAAACAATTTTTAAAAGTAACTTTACATGCAAGCGTGGAAAAATGTCCGACCACTAGATAAAATTAGTCTAACGAAATATTTTTTACGATATGGCATAAACTTTATCTTTGTGGTTTACATAAAAGGACAAAGGATATTCTTGCAAAATAAGCGGTTTTATGGCATTTTATTAAAAATTTAATGTTTCCACTGTGGTTGTTTTCATGAATAGCTGCAGCAAGATATCTTGCAAGCTTTTAAAGGTATATGCTTTCTATATTAAATAAAACGTTTTTAAAGGTGAAAGATGATTTATTTCTTTTAACGATATTGATATTATTTCTGAATGAAACGGATTGGAATAGATTTCTGAATAATAAATTCCGACACTCCTTTTTATTTCATTGAATAGAAAAGCATTTTTTCAATTAATTGTGAAAAATAGTCTTTCAAACTTTTTCAACTGATTTTTAAATAAAATTACAGTTGAAATTCTTAGAAAATCTTCTATGGCGTATGACAAAGAAAGACAAAAATAAAACATACTGTCGGCTCCGCTTAATCGGGTAACGGATAAACGAATACCCCACTTTTAAGAATAAAATAGCCTGGAACTGAATATTTCCAATGCCACAGACGCAATTTTAACCCTACACTGCATGATTTTTGTTCTTTGAAAGACATATATATGTTTTTTGTGTAATTAGAAAACATTGGAACACATTTTTAAAAAATTGATTTTGAGGATAGATAGTTATATTTGTTTTAAATATACCTAATACTTGAAGAAAATAAATACCTTTGTGCGATAGATGTGAAGTTTATTCCAACGTTAGAGATGGTAAAACTTAACGATTAAGTTAAAGTTAACGATTCTTAGGTAAAACTTACCTGCATATTTGTGCATCTCTAACGTTGGAATAAACTTCACATACCTAATACTTGCTTTTTGTGCTTGACTTGCCTTATGAATGGTCATAAGGAAAAAAAAATCCTTGTATTCAATTGGCAACGCTATACAGTGTAGGGTTAAAGAACCCTGCTTAAACAAATACCTCGCTTTTTCGAATAATATTTCTTGGAACCGACAGTATTCGTTTAAGCGGAGTCGATAGTACCTCAAACGTAATGCAGAAACAACATTTTGCGACAGAAGAATAAATTTAACCTTTTTAAAATGGTGGAAACGTAAAGTCAAATATAATGCGCACGATTAGATTCGCACAGAATATATCTGGTGAGTTAGTTGCTTTCTAAGAAAATGCTCGTCAGAAGAACTTTTCACAAAAATGATGGGCATATTATGAACTTAGATGCAAATAAGTGTAAAAGGCATAGTTGGAAAGTCTGAAGACGACAAACGCGAAAGATACGAAAATCAACCAGCTGATTTTTGCAACCGATTTTGATGCGTTTTCTGACAAACGACTCCGACAGAGAGAATTTTTCTTTTTCATAAAGGTTCTCATGTCGTTCGAACTGGGCATTTGTCAAAATAAAGATTTGTACTTAAAATATTTCTGTGATACTACTACTTCTTTTTATCTTCTTCCATTATATTAACTACAAATACAAAAGTAAATCATTTTTTTTTTTAAATTTGCAATGGCGATACATGTAAAATAGCAAAGAAAATTAGCTTGAGAAGACATACATTGCAAGGGTACTTAAGGAAGAATGAGAAATATCCAAAAAGAAGAAAGATTGTTAATTAGAACTTAAGCGATGATTGGTTATACTGTCTGATTTTCTTAGGTAAAACTTACCGCATATTTACTTATGCGTCAGGTCTTCTCTGATCTTACCAAAATAGGCGTGATAGGTAAGATAATAATTAGGCGAAGAATAATAAGAAGCATTTTGAGTCGTATCAAAACAACGTAGAATGATGCTAATATCAAATACATAGCTCAGTTGAATGTGTCAAAAGGATAGCAAAAATGCAAGTTTCAAATGGAAAACTTCGGAAAGTTCCCACTCACAACTCATCACCCTTTTTTTTAAGTGGAATGGCTCCGGAGTGCTAATGCCATTTTTTAAATACGGACAGTAGTTGGTACTGTCGTCACCGCTTAATCGGGTAACGGATAAACGAATACTCCGCTTATACGAATAAAACATCCTGGAATTGTGTCATAGACGCGATAAAGATGTTTTGTATACTGGTTACAAACAGTGTTTAATGGACAGGAAAAATTCTTAAAAAAATATTATGTAAAAGATAATTTTTTTATTAAGGAAAGAAAAATCGTCCCTTAAAACTTACGATAGACCCCAGAGGGTACATACTTTTTTTACTAATTTTTTTTCTGCCTACGATATAATATTTAAAAAGACATTTTATAAGAAGAAATAAAATTAGCAACTAACATAAACTGGGAAGCTGGGAATAACTTTGAAAACTTAGCTTTTTTTCTCGAGATTGTGAACGATTTCATTTTTGATAAAGATCATATTAAAACTGCTACAGAACACACTTTACAATGGTTATGTGCTGCAATCTGTTAATAACGAATTGAAACAATACCAAGGTACTCATTGAGCACTATTATTTGGTTGAAATGTTCATTTGGGGGAAATTCAGACCCTTTTTTGGACCGTCCCTAAAAAGGGACGCTAGGCATTAATGGGTTAATCGAATAACATTTCTTGGAACCGACAGTATTCGCTTAAGCGGGGCCGACAGTATAAGTATTTTTGTTTATGGTGCTCAATCATTTCGTGAGTTGGAAAAAGTTAGCTACCTCGGCATGAAAACTATTTTCTTTTAAAAATGAGTGCTCAGGTCAATTCAAACCAATCTAATTGAATGTGTTTGATTCCACTTTTAACTATACAGGGTGTCCACTCCAATCGTGGACCAATAGCTAATTTCTAAACCGTTAGAGATAAGCATATAGTTTATTTAGGAAAAAATCTCCAAATTATGAAAGGAATTTTGGGTCTATTCAATGTTTTTCAAAAAATCAAATTTTGAAAGAGTTACGAAATTTAAATTTTTATACAGCCCCCCAGTCCTATCAATCATATTTAGTAAAACATTCTTGACACTGTAACGTTTAAAACTAAAAAAAAATCACTCTTCTACCACAAAAATTGACCGAGTTATGACGTTTTGAAAAATCAAGATTTTGCATTGTTTCATGACGTCATCGAGAGATCGCTTAAGGGACCGTATGCGAAATCCTTCAAAATCTTGATTTTTCAAAACGTCATAACTCGGTCAATTTTTGTGGTAGAAGAGTGATTTTTTTTTAGTTTTAACGTTACAGTGTCAAGAATGTTTTACTAAATATGATTGATAGGACCGGGGGGCTGTATAAAAATTTAAATTTCGTAACTCTTTCAAAATTTGATTTTTTGAAAAACATTGAATAGACCCAAAATTCCTTTCATAATTTGGAGATTTTTTCCTAAATAAACTATATGCTTATCTCTAACGGTTTAGAAATTAGCTATTGGTCCACGATTGGAGTGGAC
Organism: Uloborus plumipes; assembly: GCA_038373865.1. Classification (NCBI taxonomy): domain Eukaryota; kingdom Metazoa; phylum Arthropoda; class Arachnida; order Araneae; family Uloboridae; genus Uloborus; species Uloborus plumipes. The sequence goes on along the minus strand of JAXGGA010009194.1, from coordinate 11,687 downwards.
ACCCTGTATAATGCGTAATTTCTCTCTGTAACCTTCGTTATCTAAAGATATTTATTTTTACTAAGAAATTTTTAAAATAATAAACAAAATGTTTATTAGCATTCAAAATTTGTGAAAAATATCGCTGAGAAAATACAGAACTTTTTGTTTGAGTTTATTGTCACTATTCAACTACGAAACTTACAAGTGGAACTTGTGGACAAATTTTCAATAATAGTTCGATAAACGCCTACCTCACATTGAGATAAATATTTTTATCAACATGTTTTATTTTTTCTAAGAAAATCTCATTTTAATTATGCTTAGTTATTCGTTTTCACAAAATTTCGGGAGATCTTTAATTAAAAATTAATTCAACGTTAACTATTTTTTTTTAATTTAAAAAATAAAAGGACTCAAATGTTTGCCGAAATCTGCAATCGCTCTCCTTTTAATAAACTCCCTTACGAATACTATAAATACCTCAGATATTCTGGCAAGGATTTCTCCGCTGAAGCATTTATCACGTTGATTTTATTGAAGGAGCTGTCTTTTTTGATATTCATCTATCATACTGTCTTTCAAGACGCTTTCTCAATAATTCAAGTTTTACTTTTATTGCACGATATATTGCTTGGAATATTTTTCACACACAGAGCTGCAAAAAAAGAAAAATGAGTATTTCTCTCAAGAGATACTCAAATATATACTTATTCGTACAATTCGACGAACTCTTTTTAACATCAGAAAGTATACACTTATTTTGAAGAATGTTTATTATTTGAAGTTTTCCTTCGATACAAAGGGAGTATTTTTACACAAGTTTTAGAACCTTAATGTTTATCGCATAAAATATCGCATTAAATATTTTTTATTGGAAGACAAATGCTTTTACTTCTTCACACACTTCTTATCAAGTGGTTTTTAGATAAAGATTATATTTAATGAATACTTTTAGCCAATAATATATTTTTGCTTTCTCGTCTGAAATTTTAGGTACCTATTTTTATCAAATTTGAAGTATTTTTGGGAGTATAGGAAATAGTTTCTTTTAAACTACACATTAAAAGTAAATCAAGAATGGCAGTTGGCAAAGTTTGATGCATTTAAAAAACATGTTTTTTAAGTAATTGTTTTAAACAACAGAAAAATAGGAATTGTTTTTAACATTTTGCACTGATAGCAGTGAAAAAATGTTTAAAACAATGTCTTACTTTTGAAGTTTGATGAAGCATTACTAAATATATGGCCTCTTTTAAAAAAAGCTTTTATAACTATGAAAAGTTGGAACGCTGTTTTTCGTCCCAGGTTTGAATTAATGCCCTTTCAGGACGCTCTATTCAACTGTGCCAATGGTTCTTAATTTTCAGATGCTATTCATTCAACTAATATGCAGTGAAAAAACACACACACACACACAAAAAAAGGTTTGGTTGGAGGGGAAAAACACACACACACACACACACACACACACACACACACACACACACACACACACACACACACACACACACACACACACACACACACACACACACACACACACACACACACACACACACACACACACCAAGCCCTTCCTTTCGGGGTTCAGGGGGGGGGGATCAGTTGCGCCTTCCCTGACTTTGGGAAATCAATGTATTTACATGAAAGTAGGCGTGGTTTTTGACATTTTTTGGGAAATTTACATTGTGTATACACCCTGTGCCCTCCCCCATGGAAAAATTTCAAATGACGGTCCTGACACACACACAAATTTCTGGACAGAGGGTGTATTTGTCGTTATTAGACGGCATGAGATGTTAATCAAGGACTTAAATAGCGATAAAGAATTAAGGAAGATTTCGGGTAGTGACAAAGAAAAAGGTTAGATAAATATTATGTCAGATTGAAGTATATGATGTTAAAATTTTATTACGATATTACAACAATGTTGTAACAGTTTGTTTCTAATTTCCTCATGTTCCCTCATACTCCTAACAGTCATAAATAAGCTTTCTGTACTTGTTGTTAGAATGTTTCATTAATCAATACGCAGTTTATTCCGGAACATAACATATATATTTTTATATGCCACTGATACAAGGTTTTATTCAGGTCGAAAATGTTTGTACAAGCTTACTACTTTTGACATCAATTAACTTTTCTTCAAACAACTCTGCGTTTCTGAAGGAGTAGTTTATGCAACTGACACATTAATGTATCATTTCCCATAATAAGATAAATTGGGGGGTTGGACTCTCTTCGATCATATGTGTGATAATAAACAGAATTATCCAGCTTTAATCATGTCAATGATGACACTAAATTAATCATACATGATGCTCCATTTACGGGGCTGACAAAGGACAACGGGGCAGTGATGGATACGAAGTGATATTTGTTGTTAAATAGTAGAATTCTTGGTGTAAATATATGAAAGTTGCTTCGTTATATGCTTATACTTAAAATACATCTAATGAACAATGTCTCATGTACGGATTTCTTGAAGACTAAGCGCTTTCAAATTGCTTTGTATAAGTTTTTATATTTGTGAAAAATTGCGTTTATTAGTTGTTTTACCTAGAAAAAAAGGGTGAAAAGAAAAAAAAAAAATCAAATCAAATCATATTTAACATTTTGTAAGTTTGAGGAAGCTTTAGTAGTATAATTAAAGTTTTTTCAAAGAAAAGAAATAGATTGACAGTCAAAAATATTTACAATGACATTTTCACATAATGATATTATACTGATGTATTTCCACTAAAGGATAGGGACCTGGAGCTTCTGCGGTGAAAATGTGCTTTGGTCATTCCATAGTGACTAACGTAACATTCAGATCTGATTTTGTAACTGTTTATACTTGTAACTTAAAGAATAAGAAAATATTTTTTAGTTATGCTGGTGGATTTACAATGTACATAGTATCTATGTATCATTTTTTGCTAAGAATTTAAAACAAAATTACTGACAGTAGATATTTTTTCAACCAAAATAGCAGTGTGACTAACGTAACATTTTTGTGACCCTGAAAATGAATGCTAATGTTGTGAGGCAAAAAATTCTCAAAGTTAAGCAAGTGTTAAAAACTGAATGATATATTTGAAAAATGTGTAAAGTTGGCTTTTAAAAACACGAAACACTTTTATTAAATCTTAATTTTTTTTAGTCTTAAGTGTCACTTTTACTCAAGATGGAGTGTGACTAACGTAACGTGACTAACGTAACCATCGAATAACAAGCGGTAAACACACTACGAACTATTTATTATGGCTAATCTTAGTGATAATTACAATACTTTTTCAATTTTTTAAAACTTCTTATGCTGTATGATTTTTATTTATTTATTTATTTATTTTTTGATACTTTTTTCACTTCGACATTCTTTTTTTCTTTCGCTGAGGTTGACGTTTCTATGGAATGACCCGCTTAAACCTTTATGCCCCGACGGGACTCAGAAGTCCCGCTTATACTATTTTAGTATTATGAAACCTCAATGGCTGGAGTCATGCTGAAGCTTTTGAGTACCACTCCTTGTACTTCACTGAGAGGCCGACAGACGGTACCTGCGATCGGAAGCAGTTTTCTTAGGGGCTCTAAGGCATAGGTGGCCATAGACCTCCAATATTAAAAAAAAATTATAATAGGTAAAAATGTTTTGGGATGTATTTTCAGGCACAGGACATTTGCGCCGCAACGTAGGACATTTCCGCCGCAAAATTTATCTCTATCTTCCCCCTCATGAGACATCTCCGCCGTTTCTGTAAGACAGGACAAATCCGCCGATTGAGCTGGTCATGGCTACCTGCGATCTTAAACGGCTAGCCAGACGCGGCGGAGATCAAAGGAAATTTCGTACAAGGCGAAGTTACCGTTGTCGCCGCTTGTGGCGCTGATCTCCTAGGGTTGGTTTGAGCGTTTTTCCGTGTTAACAATCTAGATTTCGCTTTGCTTTTCAGTGAAAACCGCGTAATTTCTTTCAAGTGATTTTTCTGTTCATGCATTATTCATCGAAACACATCCCACGATACTCGATTACATATTAATTTCATGTGTTCTTTTTTTTTTTTTTCTGAATGTTGTTTTAGAGTGTCTTTTGCAAAGTTTCACAAAAATCATTTTCATTCTTTTCGTAGGCATTTTTTTTTGTATTTTAATTCCGAATTGAAGGAGGGGGACAGAGGGGGGGTCAATTAAAATACACTTTTGTATTTTAATTGACTCCCCCTCCTCCGAATGGGGGGGATTCCGAATTGGGGGAGGGGGTCAGAGGGGCGTCAATTAAAACACAGTTTTGTATTTAAATTAACCCCTCCCCCGAATTGGGGGGAATTCCGAATTGGGGGAGGGGGTCAGAGGGGTGGTCAATTAAAATACAGTTTTGTATTTTAATTGACCCCCCCGAATTGGGGGTTGATTACGAATTGGGGGAGCGGGTCAGAGGGGGTTAATTAAAATACACTTTTGTATTTTAATTGACCTCCCTCCCCAGAATGGGGGGGAATTCGGAATTGGGGGAGGGGGTCAGAGGGGGGTCAATTAACATACAGTTTTGTATTGCAATTACCTCCCTCTCCCGAATGGGAGGGAAATTCCGAATTGGGAGAGGGGGGTCAGAGGGGCGGTCAATTATAAAACAGTTTTGTATTTTAATTGACCCCCCCCCCCGAATTGGGGGAGGGGGTCAGAGGGGGGGTCAATTAAAATACGGTTTTGTATTTTAATTGCCCCCCCGAATTGGGAGTTGATTCCGAATTGGGGGAGCGGGTCAGAGGGGGGTCAATTAAAATACACTTTTGTATTTTAATTGACCCCCTCCCCCAAATGAGGGGGATTCCGAATTGGGGGAGGGGGTCAGAGGGAGGGTCAATTAAAATACAGTTTTGTATTGTAATTAACCCCCCTCCCCCGGATGGGAGGGAAATTCCGAATTGAGGGAGGGGGGTCAGAGGGGGAACAATTAAAATACAGTTTTGTATTGTAATTGAACCCCTCCCCCGGATGGGTGGAAAATTCCGAATTGGGGGAGGGGGGTCAGAGGGGGGTCAATTAAAACACAGTTTTGTATTTTAATTGACCCCTCCCCCGAATTGGGGGGGGAATTCCGAATTGGGTTAGGGGGTCAGAAGGGGGGGGGTCAATTAAAATACGGTTTTGTATTTTAATTGCCCCCCCGAATTGGGGGTTGATTCCGAATTGGGGCAGACCCCAATTGACCCCCCCATTCGGGGGAGGGGAGTTTTTGAAATACAAAACTGTATTTTAATTGACCTCCCTCTGACCCCCCTCCCCCAATTTCGAATTCCTCCCATTCGAGGGAGGGGGTCAATTAAAATACAAAACTGTATTTTAATTGACTCCCCTCTGACCCCCCTCCCCCAATTCCGAATTCCCCCCATTCGGGGAAGGGGATCAATTAAAATACAAAACTGTATTTTAATTGACCCCCTCTGATCCCCCTCCCCCAATTCGGAATTTCCCTCCCATCCGGGGGAGGGGGGTCAATTAAAATACAAAACTGTATTTTAATTGACCCTCCCTCTGACCCTCTCCCCCAATTCGGAATCCCCCCATTCGGGGAAGGGGGGTCAATTAAAATACAAAACTGTATTTTAATTGACCCCCCTCTGACCCCTCCCCCAATTCGGAATTCCCCCCCAATTCGGGGGAGGGGGTGAATAAAAAATACAAAAATGTGTTTTAATTGACCCCTCTCTGACCCCCCTCCCCCAATTCCGAATTCCCCCCCCATTCGGGGGAGGGGGTCAATTAAAATACGAATCTGTGTTTTAATTCACCCCCCCTCTGACAGCCTCCCCCAATTCGGAATCCCCCCATTCGGGGGAGGGGGCGCCAATTAAAATACAAAACTGTATTTTAATTGACCCTCCCTCTGACCCCCTCCCCCAATTCGGAATCCCCCCCATTCGGGGGAGGGAGGTAATTAAAATACAAAACTGTATTTTAATTGACCCCCTCTGACCCCCCTCCCCCAATTCCGAATTCCCCCCATTCGGGGGAGGGTGTTTTTTGAAATACAAAACTGTGTTTTAATTGACCCCCCCTCTGACCCCCCTCCCCCAATTCGAAATTTCCCTCCCATCCGGGGGAGGGGGGTCAATTAAAATACAAAACTGTATTTTAATTGACTCCCCTCTAACCCCCCTCCCCCAATTCCGAGTTCCCCCCATTCGGGGGAGGGGATTAATTAATATACAAAACTGTATTATAATTGACCCCCCCCCTCTGACCCCCTCCCCTAATTCGAAATTTCCCCCCCATTCTGGGGAGGGGGGGTTTGAAATACAAAACTGCATTTTAATTGACCCCCCTCTGATCCCCCTCCCCAAATTCGGAATTTCCCTCTCATCCGGGGGAGGGGGTCAATTAAAATACAAAACTGTATTTTAATTGACCCCCTCTGACCCCCCTCCTCCAATTCGAAATTCCCGCCCCCCCATTCGGGGGAGGGGGGTCAATTAAAATACAAATCTGTGTTTTAATTCACCCCCCCTCTGACAGCCTCCCCCAATTCGGAATCCCCCCATTCGGGGGAGGGGGCGCCAATTAAAATACAAAACTGTATTTTAATTGACCCTCCCTCTGACCCCCCTCCCCCAATTCGGAATCCCCCCATTCGGGGGAGGGGCGCCAATTAAAATACAAAACTGTATTTTAATTGACCCCCCTCCCCATTCGAAATTCCCCCCCCCCATTCGGGGGAGGGAGGTAATTAAAATACAAAACTGTATTTTAATTGACCCCCTCTGACCCCCCTCCCCCAATTCCGAATTCCCCCCATTCGGGGGAGGGGGGTCAATTAAAATACAAAACTGTATTTTAATTGACTCCCCTTTGACCCCCCTCCCCCAATTCCGAGTTCCCCCCATTCGGGGAGGGGATTAATTAAAATACAAAACTGTATTATAATTGACCCCCTCTCTGACCCCCCACCCCCAATTCGAAATTTCCCCCCCATTCTGTGGAGGGGGGTTTGAAATACAAAACTGCATTTTAATTGACCCCCCTCTGATCACCCTCCCCAAATTCGGAATTTCCCTCCCATCCGGGGGAGGGGGTCAATTAAAATACAAAACTGTATTTTAATTGACCCCCCCTCTGACCCCCTCCCATGCGGGGAAGAGGGTGATAAAGTTTGCGGCGGAGATGTCCTGTTCCGGGATCAGGGGATTTTTAACTCAAAAAACCAAAAAAATATGTAAAAATTCATTGTTAAATGAATTTGAGACATAAAGGGTTAAACAATAATAATATATATAATAATAATATATATACAACAATAATAATATAATAATAACATGACAGAGATCAACAAAACAAAATTCTATTTGTAAGTGTTAGAAAAAACATATTTATTTTTTGTTGAATTAAATGAGCTTAAAAAGTGAGTATTTATATGTTCTTTAATATGTTATTATATGTTTCAAATTTCATTATTTAGTTTCATTATTATTCCTTCCAGAAAAAAAAATCCAGCTTACTGTTTCTTGAATGATTTGAATCCCATCACTGGTTTAAATCCAAGATCTCCTGAGAAAAAATACGCTACAACTGGCATAAAAATTCATACTTTCAAGTTTTTTGTTTTTATATGACATCTTTCTAAAATACATTTTAACGTCAGTGTATAGACTATGTCGCCAATCAGAAAACTTAAATTTTATAAAATTTATAAAGGGTTGCATAATTTTATTTCATCTTTCACAAAAAATCGGCGCTATTTTTATCTTACAAGATCTAGTATATGCATATATAAAGAGGAAAAAACGTGCCTCAAATAAGTAGTGCCGTCTCAAAGGGGGTGGGGAGGGGAGGTTAGGTCTAAGAATAAACTTCAAAATCACGTTAATCTTGGACTTGTGTGAGGTTTCGCAACTCTCTGGACGAACTGCAAATATAACGCAGATTTAACGAAGCTAATGGACAAAAACAAAAAGTTCTCTTTTTTCTAATTAAGACCTTTTTAATTGCCTGAACAGTACTTTTGTTACAGAGAAGTATGATGTTTTAAAAATATGTCTTGCTCTTTTTTGTAGAAAATCCTAATTAGTAACACCTTTCATTTTTTAAGTTAAACTTCGTCGGTTATATGTCACTTGATTTTTTAAAAATTTAAACTTACGTCTTTGAGCCTTATTAAAAAAGTAATGATGTGCGCGAAAGAAATATAAAAAGCATTTCGGAATAGGACGTATTTACTGAAGACATTTATTTTTTTTCTCTTATCTCTTGTGATTTAGTTTTCGAGTTTTGCGATAAAAGTTAAAATGAGACGCTTTTCGGAAGTAATTAGCAACAAAAATTTCAAAGTTTTTTCCTCATTGCACATTTTCGGAAGAGAATATGTTTTGTCTCCTCCTCGTTACTAGTATATCTTAAAAGTAATTAATTTGTTTGAAGTACACATTCGAAAAATGAGAACTCACTAATATTAATATTGCAGTTTATCTATCTATCTATCAATTTGTCTATACACAGGTTTGTTTAACTAATTTCAATTAGTGATTCGAAAAATATTTGTTGATTGCAATGGAATAATAATAACACGAAAGCACCAGTAAATGAAATAAGAAACGGAAGAGATACATGATTCAGGTGTTTAAATTTATCAAAATGAAAGATGTTATAGGGTTAAATTTTTGCACGGAAAGCAGGACAAGGGGTCATTGTTATAAGCTGTTTAAATCTCAGGCTAACTTGGAAAGTCGGAAAAATTACTATTTTAGCAGAGTAGTGGGAACTTGGAATAGTTTACCGGAAGAGGCGGTAAGGAGCAAGGGAGTAGATAGTTTTAAGAGGGTCATTGATCCTAATTGGGGTCTATAATTTGGCTAAGACCAGCCCAGTTGGGCCCAGAGCCTGTTGCTGGTCGTCACATTTGTATTTGTATTAAAAGTATTATTGAATTTTTTGTGTGTTTATTATATGTTAAGATGTAGTTACTCCACCAAAATGTGTTTTTATGATCATCCTCTTTTATACTTGATTGAAAAGATTATTAGGCCTTATATGCTTTGAATTTTCCTAAAACGTAAAAAGTAGAGAGGGGATGATACAACCAGATTCAGAACCCTTCATTAAAGTTAAACAAATAATCAAAATGAATTTGAATTTTGACGTCTTAATCTCGAATTCAAATCATGTTTTTCACAATTCGCGACGAAATGCGACAGTTATACTGCAGTGCTAAGCACAATAGAGGTATCTGCAGTCGAGCTCAAACTGAGGTATTACTCTTTAAAGTTTTGGGCGTCCAATTATTTGATTCAGATGATACTTTCTCAGGATTTAAAAAAAAAAAAAAAATACACTGGCGGAAAAAAAATCCCAACACCAAGAAAAAATTACTGTGGAGTAATGAAATTTTGGGTAATGCACTTGTCTAGTTAACATGTTTAATTGATTAAATGTACAAGATCAGTGGTTAATTTAAGCTCAGGAAAATGCTGTGCAAATGTGAAATTATGTTACTTTAATAGCCGGTGTAACCTCCAGAATTTTGAAGGCATGCCTGCAAGCGTGCATGCATTGTGTCATAAAGATACCGAATGTCACTTTGTGGTATGGAGTGCCATGCTTACTACACTTGTTGTGTCAATACTAGGACAGTTATTACTGACTGTGAATGATACTGGAGTTGCCGTCCAATGATATCCCATACGTTATCCATTGAAGACAGATCTGGTGATCTTGCAGGTCATGGTAACATGTCAATACTCTGTAGAGCACGTTGCGTTACAGTGGCGGTGTGAGGGCGAGCGTTATCCTGTTGTAAAACTCCCCCTTGAATGCTACTCATGAAGGGCTGTACTATAGGTTGAATTACCACACTGACGACAAATTTTCAGTCAGTGTGTTTGGGATAACCACAAGAGTGTTCCTGCTGTCATAGGAAGTTGCTCCCGAGACCATGACTCCCGGTATAGGTCCCGTGGGTCAAGGCCGCAGGCAGCTTCGATGCAGTCGGTCCCTTGGCCTCCTTCTGACCAATAAACGACCATCACTGGCAAAAAGGCAGAATCTTTTTTCATCAGAAATTGCAACAGATCTCCCCTATGACCTCCAGGGAGCTCTGTCTTGACATCACTGTCGTCGCAAATGGTAATGGTTTGCAGTCAATGGAGTACCGGCTACAGGGTGCCTGGCTCAGAGCTGTCGTTCAAGTAAATGATGTCTTACCGTTCTTTGGGTCACGACGGTACCAACTGTAGCTCGAATGTCAGCCGCAGATGCAGTACGGTGCGCCACAGCCGTACGCAGGATTCGGCGATCTTCCTTCTCAGTCGTGCCACGTGGCAGCTCGGAATTTGATCTTCTTGAGGTAGTACCATCCTTTGACCATAGCGTCTACTAATTATTCATGGTGGAAGCATTCCCACCAAGCCTTTCTGCAATACCGCGAAATGAAAATCCACCTTATCATAGCCAAAGTGCACGACTTGTTTAAACTCGGTGAGCTATTGAAAATGGCTTCTTCTTCTTCATAAAGGCATTCCTGGCTGACCTGAACGTAATCCGTCAAATTTCACTGAAAAATAATACTCACGAGCTTTGCAACACGCTTTTAAAACAAGCTTTATTTGCATGTTCTGAGTGACGCTAGCTGCGCCACACGCATTCGCGGAGCGCGAAATTTCAATCTATGTCACCTTTCAGTTGTATAAACACGTCTACCAAATTTCGTTTATCTAGCGCAAATCTTTCTTGGTGTTGGGATTTTTTTTTTTCGCCAGTGTATTTCCCGCTCTCAAATGATAATAAAACTTTGTATTTAGATAAAATATGCGACAATTTTACCAGTGGGAAAAGTTTTAACACTAAATATTGTGAAATTTCGCGTGTCTCTGCTATTGACCCCCTTTTCCTAAAATAAGGCACAATAAAAAGGCATATTTTATCTAAATACAAAGCATACCTGATGACAATCACTCAATTTCGTTGAAAAGTGCAAATACGACTTTTGTGCTTAGAGTGGCAGGGTATGGGCGTGTGTTCTTTGCAATGTGTGTGTGTGTGTGTGTGTGTTTGTTTGTGTAGGCTTGTGAGTGTGCTCCTGCGCCAACATGTCCTGTATGGTGGTGCTGCGGAGCTGTTGCAAACTCTGATCCGCTGCGCCACAATGTCCTGCATGGGGGATGAGAAGGAGGGGGGAGGTTAGCATGTCCGCGAAGATGGAGCACCAGGACGCGAGACGTTGGCATAATGTCAATCTGAAAAAGGAACAGTTGGGCAACTAGGGCCCAAACAGAAAACATTTTCGGTGGAACCACGGTAACTCGACACCCCTAAGGAACCACGAAAATATGTCGAGTTAAGCGGGTGACAACTTACCGAGATTTCATGATTTCAAGTATTGCAGTGTTTTCTGCATTGCTTATTTGCTAGTGCTTTTAATTAAAGAAATAAAAATAATTTCAGTAAATGATTTTTCCTATATTTCTTGTTTTCTTTGTTTGAAAAGAATGTAAAATACATAGGGCAATTTTGAATGCCCAATTAGTAATAAATTCTTAAAAAGATATGAAGAGTTTCTTGTAAATCTAGTTTATTAAATAGAAAAGTCATGTTCACACTTGCTTGAAAAACAATTGTGAGATAGCAAGAAGTGTCCGCGAGTTCTCTTGTGGATTACAATTTCTCCAGCACCTTCCTAGCCCTGGGACTGTACTTAAAGCACACAGTGTGGCGGCAAATCTTTTCGGAAAGGA
>JAXGGA010009193.1:0-52614 GCA_038373865.1 Uloborus plumipes | reverse complement strand
AATCGGAATATTCATTCAAAAGTTATTAGGGGGGGACAGACAGACAGACCGACCGACAGACCGACACACAAATTCCCCATCTCAATACCCTACTTTCAAATTTTTAATTTTTCGATATTCATTTTACCTTTTTATTTTTTTAACTTGGCGATATTTTTTGGACTTGGCGATATTTTTTAGATGCATTAAGCCAATTTTAATACTTTTTTCGTCTTTCTTTTATTTTTAACGGGAAAGTAGGCTAAAAAAGGGGGAAGTAAAAACAGAGAGAGGGCTAATCTGAAACAGAGTCGAGGGGGAGGGGGGACTGTACTGTAACATTTATTTAAAAAAATGTCATATAAATGTTTCTTTAAAAAATAATAAAAAGAAATTGAAAAAGGGAAACATCAATTAAATTTGCCAAACAACTTTCAAGTATCAGCTACAAGTATGTTTTACTATGCAATTTTATCATCTTTTTTCGTTCAAATTGCTTTTTTCAAAGATACCTTAAGCAACGTAAATTAAATAGATTTTGTCCTTTCAGAGCCGCTTGTTTGACCATGTATGTCTAGGGAGGTCTTATGGATAAAATCAGATCCTATTTATTGCTTAAGGCTACAGTGGACAAATAAAATTGATTTTTTTCAATTATTGATTTATATGTCTAAAACTTAGTGTGCTTGTATTATTGTATATTTACGACATCTAAAAGCATAAAAAACACAAATTAGTGCAAAAACAATGAGCACTTTTTTTTCAAATTTCAAATTTAAGTATTTTTTTAACAAAATTTCAAAATGTTCCAGGCGTCGCAATTTTTTTTCAAACTTTGAATTTCCACTTAATTTTCAATCATTAGGCATGATGGCACAAAACAATGCATTAAAAACAATGTTTTATGAAATAGTTTATAAAAGATGGCTGAAAATAAAAATTTTCAGTTGAAAAAATCATATAAATTTTCATTTTCAGCCATCTTTTACAAACTACCACATAAAACATTGCATGTGATGCATTGTTTTATGCAATCATGCCTAATGATTGAAAATTAAGTGGAAATTCAAAGTTTGAAAAAAAATTGCGACGCCTGGAACATTTTGAAATTTTGTTAAAAAAATATTTAAATTTGAAATTTGAAAAAAAATATTCATGGTTTGTGAACTAATTTGTGTTTTTTATGCTTTTAGATGTAGTAAATATACAATAATACAAGCACACAAAGTTTTAGACATATAAATCAATAATTGAAAAAATCAATTTTATTTGTCCACTGTAGCCTTAAGCAGTTTCCGAGTAACAGGGGGTGGGGGCTCGCTATCAGAAAGAGAGGTTGCTTCCTTGTACCGAGACTGTCTCTGTGTCCCGTCTTTTCCTACAATGGTTACATTTATTAAATTACATTTTTTTCTCGTTTGAAAATAAGGTATGCATCATTTGACAAACAATTGAAAAAAAATTGTTCACATAAAAACTAGGGGGGCAAAATAATAACTCTGCCCCTGGACCAAAAAAAGTAGGGGGGCACTTGCCCCCCTATGCCCCCCCTAGATTACGCCACTGGGTAAGGGAGTCAACTGCAGAGTTTAGTTCAGTCCCCGAGTTAATGTTTGTGACGTCAATGTGTGTGGTGCTCATTGCGGCTTGAAACTTCGCCCAATCAGGGATCAGTTTGTGTGTGAGTGGTGTGAGGAGCCTCTTAGTTTCAAAAACAAATTTGACCGGGTTGTGATCCGAGGAGAGCATCGCTAGCGATGTCACCTCGAAATAATAAGGAAAACCTTTCACAAGCCCAAAGTCAATCGTCGTTGAAGATCTGGGAGTAACTCGTGTAGGGGAGGGGGGGGCTGCAATTCTGATGCCTAGGCGATTAGCCAAATTATAGATAGTGTTACCAATGGCATTGTGTGAATTGCAGTTCCAATATGTATGTTTAGCGTTGAAGTCTCCGCAAATGATAGTGTTATTATCGAGAGCTAGAAGTTTCCTGAGGTCACTTTCTAGATCTCTTCGATAATCGAGTGATTGATCATTTGGGGGGTTATAGACAGAGACAACCGTGAAGGGGGTAATGACATCTGAGGTGATTTTAATAGCCGAAGCTTCAAGTACTCTCAGAGTCGGGGTAATGAGTGAGTGATGGGGAATTAGTTTATTGATTGCGATGGCGGTGCCACCAGAGAAGGGAGTAGTAATTCTTGTTCTATCATTTCTGTAAAAATTATAGCCATATAAATTGGGGTCAGCCATACCTGGACCATATCTGACTTCAGAAAGGGCAATTATATCAGGGTACTGATCCTCAAGAAAATACCTCAGGTCATCGACCCGGTGTTGGAGACCGTTGCAATTCCAACAGACAAGGCGAAAACCCATTAGGCGTTGGAGGCAGAACTTTCACCGAATACCTTCGAGAAGGCTTCAAAAATGACGAAAACTTTGTCCCACATAGTGGGTGCAGATTGCAGTTCAGGAATAATTTGCTTGAAAATATTTAAATAGAGTTGTAAATCAAAGGCAGAAGTAAGTTCCTTGATTGTTTTAATGATTTCAAAAAAGTTTGTAAAATTTGGTGAAGTTCCGCTTCCAGGGCCCTGATTGGTCGAGCTGTGCGACTTCTGAGCCGTGGGCGGGGCGGGAGGATTTCCCGTGACTGCTTTGGCGTAGGACAGTTTACTTGTAACTGGCCTAGCCTGAGGAATAATCTTATTTTTGTTCGAAATACCAGGTTTAACTTCTGGATTTTTGGGGTTATTTAGAAAATACTCACAACCGCGAAAGTTAGCGGGGTGGCTTCCTGCGCAGTTGCAGCACTTGGGAGAAGAGATTTTTCCTTTCCTCTTGTCACAGTCCTGTGTCTTATGGTTTTCACCACATTTGACACAGCGTGGGGGAAGGTTGCAATTTTCGCTCGAGTGGTTGAGCCGCTGACAATTATGACACTGAGGGGGTCCTCGCCTGCGCTTAAAGGACTCCACAGTAATTAATGTGTGTAATAGTTGATCCAGTTTGTATATCTCTTCCCAAGACTCGGTCTTTTCAATCTGGACCTGGAACACAGGAATGGGAATATTCCCCTTCCTGGTAAGCTGAGAAATTTTGATGACCTTATAGTTAAGGTCTTCAAGATTGACTTTGATGTCACCCTTTTCTGTAAAAACGGGAAGACCTTTGATAATAATTTTTGCGGGAAGGTCTTTCCTGAAAGGGGTGACATAATGGGGAATGTCAGCATTTTTGAGGTAAGTGCTCAGCTCTCTATGGGTTCGAGCGTCTGCCGCATAGAGATTGGCGAGCTCACCTGAAATCTTAACTTTAAAGTCAATCTTGGAATTGGCTTTTATGGATTCTATAAAGGCTTTATAGCCAATATTGGGATATTTGGTCCGGATTGGGGGGGGCCTTTTGACCGGCTGCGCGTTAGGGCCGAGCTGCGCATTTGCCTTATCTCCAGGCTCAGAAGTCTCCGATGTATCCATTGAATTCAAGTTCTCATAGGAGTTACTAGTTGAAATAGGTTTGTTAGACACAAGAAGGGGCTGTTTACAGACTTTACTAGGGGCAGTAAAGCCCTCATTGTCTGTCTGCCTCTTAGTAGCTTTACTTTTTTGCCTTTGGGCAAGGGAGGGAATTAGGGTGCCCTTAGCTGTGACTGTAGCAAGAGCTGCGGCTTTTTTGCCGCTACTAGGGTCAACAGCTGAAGGCTGTGGGTTAGGCTGAGCAATTGAATTAGGGCTGGAAGTTACTCCAGCAGCCATGTATTGCTCCAGACACCTGGATTTAGCCAGGTAGCTTTGGACAAGAGAGTGCTCAGGCCGAGGAGACAAAAACCCATATTTACCTTTCGCTAAAAGCTGTAGGTATTGCGTAGTTGCCCCGTCGGCGTAGGCTTTCTTGTCCTCAGCGTTGAGGGATCTCACATTTGACTCTTTCGCATACTCCGCGAAGGCGTCCTGTTGTCGCCGAGTGGCGTCATCGGTCGGCGTTGCAGCCTGTAGGTATGCTAGATAGAACGGCCTTATAGAATCGGACAGAAGCTCGCTCAGCGAGTGGAAGCCGCTGGGGTTCTCAAAAGAAGACGACCCCGCCATTATCAGTGATATGAAGAAGAAGGTAGGCTACTGGGAAAGCCTTGAAAAAGGCTGTAGCTGCAACTTATAAGGCCTGACCCGTCCTTTTATAAAACAAGGAACGAGCCCGACCAAGATAAGCGGGGAAAAATTTCACTGACTAACAGCGAGGTGAGACGCGTCCGTCATGAACCACTCCCAGCGTGGAGCAATTGAGTATTTATTTACTTTCCGTTTTCTCGCTGACTGGTAGACAAAGTTTACTTTACCAGTTTTTTTGCCGTCTTTCTACTGGAGTTGATTTGACTCTTGTCAGATCTGGAAAGAGGACAAGAAGCAGCAGTTTTCTTCAAACCGGTTTGATACATATGCTAATAGTATCAAAGTTTTTTTTTTTTGGAAATTCAAATGAGTCGCTTCTTTTAATTTAGTGATCTTGATGCATCCACTTTTCAAAACCATCTTTCTATTTCCATTCGTTCTATTCACATTTGCCCCTCTTCTCACCCCTCTATTGCATTAAAAATTTGTTTTAATTTCACTGAAATTATTTTTTTCTTCATAAATCATTCAAACGTAGAAAAAAACTTATCTCTTTTCCACTTAAAAAACCCAAGAAATAAATGAATCTCACGAATTTTACAGAAAGGCGTCACTAAATATTTTAATAACAAACTCTTTTTTTACTTAGTAACGTCTTAGTACGATAGATGGCGCTAGTATAGAAAAACAGTCAGCAGTTGAATACTCCGTCATGGTGAACATTTTGTGATTTCAAAACTGTTGGGATAATTTTTTTTTGTCGTAACAGAATTTGTTTCTCACAATTTTATTCCATTTTCATTTCAGCACACTAATTGATCAATGTAAAAGAACTCTTAGAATGATTGAAAAAGCAATCACAACTTCTATTGTTAAGTATATATCAGCAGCAGGGCACTTTCGCTGCTAATAAATTAGACGTATCTATGTGTGTGCCAGTATCACTGTCTCTTGTCAATGGACAGTTCTTTTTTTTTCCATTTGTTAAGATGGAAGTTTCTGAAAAAGGGGCACTTTTTAAGAAGCAGAACAACAACACTTAGTAATATGAAAATACGCTACAGTTGAATAACTTTGATGGCTTACTTTATTCACTTTGTTTCACTAATTTCTGGAGCGCTGTAACGTTGATCTTGCTGGAGAAAGCACCAAACCATCTCCACACTAACTGTCGGTAATTGGGTCCGAAGAAGCTTTAACTAACTGATTCATTTTAGCTTGTCCTGTTAAACGGTTTGGAACAGCGCGAATGAATACAAAAGTGACGGAATAGCATTTGACAGTTTATTACTCATCAAGCTAAAGTGTTCGCCTCTGCCGATACTTTTGTGCAAGTTTGCCGAGAGCCAAGGATAGCTAGAATTTTTCTGGAGTGCAATGTAATCAGAAAAGTAAAAGGAACCTCAATGTAGGTCAAGTGAACGCCATAAGACAGAGGTTTCTCATAGTTTAGGCTGTCACGGCCACCTATTGAAAACGAACCAATTTTGCGCACCCCCTTCCATACCGTCAAGTTAAAAAAATCATAGTAGAAGAAAAAAAAAAAACGGTTCAGGTCGGTTTGGTTGCCAGCCATCCCTCCCGCTTTAAAAGTTATAAAATTTATAGTAATCCAATTCCGAACATTTGTCTGATTTGGTGAAAAAAAACCTCCCCCAAAGGGACTGGACCCTAGTTTCCGTCAAAGCTGACATGCTCTGCCCTGGGCCCATCACTTGTATCGTCACAAAGACCACGGCTTGTTTTCAAGATTGGATGTTTTAAAAAAATAATCAAAAATATATTTTTTTTTTGCCAAAATAAAACTATTTTCTGGCTCCGTGTTATTATTTTTGATGATTCTATCAATTACAGTGAGTCAAGGTAGTTTTTTGAGTGAAGGACCCCATTACACAGATATAACAGGAAAATGACTCAAAGATCTAAGTTTTATTACTTGCCGCAGCAATCTTTTTGTACAATCACAGCATGTGCTCAAAAGAAACAAACCTTCTATCTTTTAAGCTAAAAAACTAGTTTAGTAAGGTTATGTTTTATCGTTAAAATCTAAGAAATGTATGTTTTTATCAATAAAACTCTCAACTCAACAATTGAAAGAGAAAAAAAAAGGTGAGTTTTGACGTCTCGAATTCAAACTATGTTTTTCGTAGTGACAAATTGAGACAAGTATGTGCTGTCCATCCGAGAGCTCTCAACTCAACTTTGCTCCCGTTCCTGAACATCCTTTGCGATTTGACAATTTCGAAAAAAAAAAAGAACGTAATCTGCATTGATAACCGGAAATTATGGTAGAAAAAAACTTATTCCTGATTGTAATGGTACTGAATATAACCATATAATGAGAATAATCTTTACGATTTGTGACCATTCATTGCCCTTCAACTTAACAAGAAAGGCATATTTCATGATTGATTTGTATGACGAGTGTGAAGACAATAAACGAAAGCGCAATTCTGTATTTATATACTTTCCGTTCACTCGCTGACTGGTAGACAGGGTTTACTTTAACAGTTTTCTTCAAACGGGGTTTGGTACTCATGCTAATAGTATCAAAGGGTTCTTTTTTGAAGTTCAAATGAGTTACGACTTCTAATTTAGTGATCGTAATGGCTTGGGCACTTGGCAACACATTTTTTATTTCCCTTCACCTTTCCACCCTCTTCTCTTCAATTTATTGCATTAAAGATTTGATTTTAATTGCATTCAAATAGTTTTTTTCCTCGTAAATCAATCAGACGTCGTAATATGAACTAATCTCTGTGCCACTTAAAAAAAACCTAGAAAATGTTTTCTCAGGAATTTTATAAAAGAGCGTTACTAAATATTTTAATAAATTTCTCTCTAGATTACTTAGTAATGACTTTAAACGATAGATGGCGCTAGCATGTTAAAAACCGCTTTTATTTTTATTCACCTTTGCCCCATCGTCTCTCTCGAGATTTGTTTTCAATTCCACTCAAATAGTTTTTTTCCTTATTCATCAATCAGACTTTGAAATTTCAATCCAATCTTTATTCCGCTGAAAAAACAGACATTTTTCTTCCGGAATTTTATAAAAAGTTGTCACTAAATATTTTGATAACTTTCGCTATAGATTACTTAGTAACGGCTTAATACGACAGATGGCAGTAGCATATCAAAAACAGGCAGCCGTGTTGCACCATTCGGCATGGTGATTTTTTTTTTTCGTAACTAAATTTGTAACATACAATTTTTTTTTCGTTTCTTTCAGCACAACCTCTTAGAATGATTTTTATGAACTTACAACTTCTAATTTTAAATAAATAACAGTAGCACGTGGTACCTTCGCTGCTGATAAATTTGATGGCCTATGTCTGTATCTGTGTGTCTGTCAGTGGCGTCAGCAAAAATTTCTCAAAAATTCGTTTCAATAGCAAAATCATTTTTGCCCACATTGTAAGTACTTAAATTTTAATTAATTTATTCTCACTTGAAATAATGTTTCAAAAATGTGCTGAAAAATAAAAAGTTAATGTTTTCAGAAACAAAAGTCAGAACATTGCATTTTTAAAGAAAACTGCCCGAAAAAAGATGCACATATTTTCGAATGAAAGCTGCTGTCGTTGCCAGTAATATATTGCTCTTAATCTTATATATTATTTTTCTACCCTGCATTCTGTTGCCACGCCAGAACTTCTTAATTCCCTTATCAAATTCCATGATTTACCACTCATTTAAAAAAAAAAGGCGGTCCTCAATAGATTTTTTAAAGAAAAAAAGATCCATATCTATGCGTCTACAATTTTTTATAATTGAAGTTTCAAAGCGCAATAGTAGACAATTTTTGATGACATCTAAACCTGGGGTTCTGGGATCTCCTCTGATTTTTCGAAATAGAAGTCCTAAAAACGAATTTTTTATGCCATACCCTACGTTATTTAGAAGGAGTTCAAATGCTCTACCTTCTTTTTTTTTTTTTTTGAAATTGTTGTTTTGAAAACAAAATTTTAATAATCTTTGATGTTAATTAGAGAAAGGGGGAACCCTTGCACGAATCTTTAACACGTGAGCGTTGGTTCAAAATTGAAGCTCTAAAAACACAATTTTAAACGATTTTCGATGTTTTCAGCGATTTGGGGTATCCTCCCCCCTGAAAAGTTTGAGAAACTGAAGTCTACGAAATGAAAATTTTGATGCTCCGTAATGATTATGGCGAGGGACAGAGCTTCCGAAGAGAGACACTTATATCACTTTCCTTTTTTCGGAGTAATTAGAAAAAAAGAAAAAGAAACGGGGACGAGGGAAAGACTACTGGGTGGAGGCAGGGGCGAATAATTAGTGCACTAAGAATCAGCAGCTGTAAGAAATTTAACGCTAAGATTTATTTTTGAAAGAAATTAAGATTTCTCCCCAGCATTTCCTTTTCTCATTAAAATAGTACTTAGTTTTTCCATGACACTCACTTCTTACTGGAAGGAAAATGCAATTAAAATTAAAAAAAAAAAAAAAAAAAAAAAAAAAAACTAGATTCAAGTGTTTTGTTAGTTTTTTAGTACCATGTAGTTGACAATGTAGTAGTGGCAATGTAGTTTATGCCAAACGTTCTAAAAGTTAAAAATAACAAAATAGTACGTATAGCACATAATCTTCTTTCCCCAATCCCTACCATCTAGAAAAGTTAGAAAGCCATTTTCGATTTTCCGAATAATCCTAGACATGTGCAAATGTCCGAACAGCAGTGTCAGAATCGCAGCCGCCGTTAAAATCCTTCAGAGCATTTAATGTCCGTGTCCGGGCTCGACCTGTCATTCCGTATTTTCCGGTTATGACCGGATATTACGGTGCGTCGGGGCGCTGATTGGAGCCGTCGGTTCAATATTGCTCAGGTGACAGCGCAGAAAGAGCTTCGGCGATAATCGAACAGTATTCGAATTCGGAGCTGTGGTGAAATTTGGAGTTGTTTACGGCGGCGGGGAGGGGGGGGGGTGAGTTTTGACACAAAAGTATCCACTTCGGTTTTAGGCGCGTGAAGTAACAGTAGTCTTTTCAAGAAATGATGTAGCGAACGGAAAGTAGGGGGGAATTTTTTTTAAACATTTATTTATTTTTTAAAATTATTTATTAATTTATTTTTTTCAACATAAAATTATTTTTTAATCAATTTTTTTCATTTAAATTATTTCTTTTAATTACTTGTTATTTTTGTGTGTGTATGATTGGAATGTCTGGAAGTAAAAAAAAATCACTGTTGCAGTTTATTCCTTCGGTGTCTGTTATTAAGTATTAAGGGGGGGGGGCGGAGTTTTGACACAAAAGTACTGTCTGATTTTCTTAGGTAAAACCTTCCGGGCATTTACGCATGCGTCAGGTCTTCTCTGATCTTACCAAAATAGGGGTGATAGGTAAGATAACAATAAGGGGAGGAATAATAAGAAGCATTTTGAGCCGTTTCAAACAACTTAGAACGATGCTAATATCAAATACTTAGTTTAGTTGAATATGTCAAACGGATAGCAAATGCAAGTTTTAAATTGAAAACTTCGGCAATTTCCCGCTCAAAACCCATCACCCCTTTTTTAAGTGGAATGGTTCGCGCGTGCTAGGCGTAGCTTCCAAGGACGGACAGTAACAGTAGTGTTACATCTGAGTAACACATTTTTCTTGTAAATTTTGGGCGGTTGTCTGCTCGGTATCTTAAAACTATTGAAGTGGTGACATCTTTAGAAGAGGAGCTTATATTAAAAAAGGTTTACTAATCTGTGGGGATTCAGGTTCTCGAATTATAATGCTTTCTTTTAAATTATTGGAAGCCGTAGTTGGCGCAATAAAATTGGAACCAGTTTTAAATGTTGCTATGGCGCGTTTTATTTTTGTTCGCCAGACTATTATACTTGTATTATATTCATCGCATTTTAAGATTTCTTCTTCCACATCTTTTAATTCTATGGTCTTCTGAATTTCGATATCAAGAAAATTAAGCTCATTTTCTTTCAAATCCAATTCCGCCAAAAGTTGGTCTAAATCATCTTCATTTATGTTACCTTCTGCTAATTTCGCATCAATCTTTTTGAATAGCTTTATTGCTTGCGATCTTAAAATAGTGCGCTTTGCCTTATAAATTGCATCCATTTTTAAAATATTGCAATTTTCTTAAATACTTCTGCAATTTGCACAATTCGCAAACAATATCTTATTAATTCACTAAATTTGATGTCTCATTTATTTTCTAAATCAGGGTAAGCAGTTGCAACTTACCTTGTCTTAAACTTCAAGAGGGTAACCAAATAAAGAGTTAATCAGATCAAGCTTAATGGCGATCTTGTCATCACTTCATCTGTATTTACCAAGTAGACAAGGCCCACCCGGGGGCGCCAAATGTTACATCTGAGTAACACATTTTTCTTGTAAATTTTGGGCGGTTGTCTGCTCGGTATCTTAAAACTATTGAAGTGGTGACATCTTTAGAAGAGGAGCTTATATTAAAAAAGGTTTACTAATCTGTGGGGATTCAGGTTCTCGAATTATAATGCTTTCTTTTAAATTATTGGAAGCCGTAGTTGGCGCAATAAAATTGGAACCAGTTTCTAATGTTGCTATGGCGCGTTTTATTTTTGTTCGCCAGACTATTATACTTGTATTATATTCATCGCATTTTAAGATTTCTTCTTCCACATCTTTTAATTCTATGGTCTTCTGAATTTTAATATCAAGAATATTAAGCTCCTTTTCTTTCAAATCCAATTCCGCCAAAAGTTGGTCTAAATCATCTTCATTTATGTTACCTTCTACTAAGATGTCATCAATTCAATATTTTTAAGATACCGAGCAGACAACCGCCCACAAATTAATAAGAAAATGTGTTACTCAGATGTAACAAGTAGTATCTTCAACTATAGTGTAGCGAACGGAAGGGGGCGGGTGGGTGGATAATGCCTTCCCATGTTCCCCACAATTCCTGCTTGTGTGTCATGCATCTACACTGCAAAAAAATTAATGTTGTTTTTCACAGTATAATACAGCTAATATTACGGTAATAAACTGTAAAATTGCTACTTTTACAGCACTAAACTACAAAATTGCCAATTTTACAGTGATAAACTACAAAATTGCCAATTTTACAGTAATAAACCTTCAAATTGAAAATTTTACAGTAATAAGCCTTAAAATTATTAATTCAGCAGCTTATTATCGTGCATGTTAGTTTTAAACCGGAACCTCTGCTGCCAATAGTATACAGTTGTTTTTACAGTATAATGTAGCTAAATTTTACCGCAATAAACAGTAAAATAGCTAACTTTACAGTAAGAAATTGTAAAATAGCAAGTTTTACAATTTATCACTGTGCATTTTACCGTTTTAAATTTGCAGTGTAGTCTTTTTAACAATGGTGTCGTAGCGAACGCAGGGCGAGGGGGAGGTATAAAGCCTACCCGCCCATGTTCCTCACAATTCCTGCTTGTGTATCACGCACCTAGCGTGTTACCTAGATATTTAATATACTGCTTCTATATGTTTATCTAACCATCTAAATACAGTGCCTAGTAGCATAATCTAATCGGCCGATGATCGGCCATTCATTGAAACCCGATGAAATTCTCATCGGCCGACGATCGATTCCGATGAGTTCTCATCGGTAATTGCTCCAATATGTCTCATCGGCCAAACAGAATCCGAGCAGCAAAATCCGATGAGTTTTGCTCAAAATGCGATGAGATTTGGAGCAATTTACGAGCAGTGCAGTCCCGTGCCGATGAATTTAGGATCAATTTTGGATGCTCGGCTTATTTTCATCGGGAAAGTTGATCGGAAGGATATCGCTTTCCGAGGAAAAGTAGCTCATCGAAAACCGTGCTCGGATACTGATCGGAACGATGTCATCGTGCGTTACGGGATCAGTTTACGAGGAGTTCGATGATCGGCCGAGCAAAATCCGATGAGTTGATGCTACTTGGGGTAGAGCCGAATTGTAAAAACATATTGGGGGGGGGGGGGAGGGCAGAGGTCTCCGGGGGTCTTGTTGGGGGGGATACGTGTGTATGGCGAGTGTGGCTGTACGGTCAGAGCCCGCAGCACGTGCAACTCAAGCATTATCGCCCCTAAGCCAGGGCTAAGGCAGAAATACGCGCAATACACCGCCAGCTCGTTTTTTATTCATCCTAGCTAATAAGGAAGAGTGGAGGAGAAAAGAGAGACTGTAGACTTCGCGCCGTCCTTATTTTAGAGTCTTTACACTCCAGCATCGTGCACCTCGTGTTACTTTCCATATTCCAGCTGATGAGTCCATTTAAATAAGGACGACGAACGACGAAACTCGAGAACCTTGCTGTGCAGAGTCCACTGGAGGGGAGGGGGTAAAAAAAATAATATAATAAGAAAAAAAAATAGAGAAGGGAAATAACCGAGCTGGCGGTGTGTTTTTTTTTGTTTTAGGGTTTATTCGGCTGTTTAGGTTGTGTTCGAGGTGCCTGTTTTTGTTGTTCGGGTCTGTTGTGTGCTTTTTGGTGTGGGGTGGTGCGTGGGGGGGGTGTGGGGGGAGGTAGGGGGGGGGCATCTGTTGGGGGTTATGGGTGTGGGGTGCAGGGGAGGCGGGGTGGGGGGGAAGGGATTGTGGGGGAGGGGGGGGGAAGGGGTAAGGGGGTCGAGGGTAGGAGGGGTGGTGTCAGGGGTTCGTCTGTGGGGGTTGGAAGGTGTTGTTGATGGAGTCGTGTTGGGGTGAATGGGTGAATTGGGGGGGCGTGGGTGTGGTTTTCGCGTGTTATTGTTTTTTGACTATGGCTGGTGGTTGCATTCTTTTGGTTTGCAATTTTTTTTGTTTTTTTTTGGTTGTGGTGGTACTCTGTTGTTTTTTTTGTTTTTTCTTGCATTTTTTTCTTTCTGTTTGTTTGGTTTGTTGGTTTTTGTTTTGGTTCCCTTTGTTTGTTTTTTGCGGGGGCGTGCTTGGGGGGGGGCTGGGGCGTTTGGTTGTGGCAGGGGTTTGGGGGGAGGGGGGCGCAGGGAGGGGCGTGGGGGGGTGGGGTGGGGGCTTGGGGGGTGGAGTGAGCTGCGGATGGTGTGCGGGGCGGGGGGAGGGGGGGGGGGGGGGTGGGCGGGGGAGGGGGCGGGGGGGGGAGGGGGGGAGGGGGGTGGGGGGGGGGGGGGGGGAGGGGGGGGGGGGGGGGTGGGGGTGCGGGGGGGGGGGGGTGGGGGGGTGAGGGTGGGGGTGGGGTGGGTGGTGGGGGGGGGGGGCGGGGGGAGTGGGGGGGGGGGGGTGGGGGGTGCGGGTGCGGGGGCGGGGTGGCGGGGGGGGGGGGGGCGGGGGCGGCGGGGGGGAGGGGGGGGCGGGGCGGGGGGGAGGGGGGGGGGGGGGGGGGGGGGGGGGCGGTGGGGGGGGGGGGGGGGGGGCGCGGGGTGGGGGGGGGGGGTGCGGGTGGGGGGGGGAGGGGGGGGGGGGGGTGGGGGGCGGGGGGGGGGGGGCGGGGGGGCGGGGGGGGTGGTGGTGCGGGGGGGGGGCGCTGGGGGGTGCGCGTGGGGGGGGGGTGGTGGGCTGTGGGTTGAGGGGCACTTTGAGTTGGGTTTATGTTTATGCTATGTGTTTGCTGGGGTTTTCGTGTTTTGTTGGCTGATGCTGGTGGGGGGGTAGGGGGGTTGCGTTTGGGTAGTTGAGGTTTTGTGGGTTGTTGGCTGGCGGTTTTATGGGGGTGTGCGTATGGTTGGCGGAGTGTGGGGGGGGGGGGTGGGGGAGGGGGAGCGGGTGCCGGGGGGGCGGGGGGGGGTCTTCGGTTGTGGGGTGTAGTAGGTGGATTATAGGGTGGGGGGGTGGGGAGAGTGGTATGGGGGTGGTGTGCGGGGGAGGGGCAGCGTATGGCGTCGGTGTTGGGGCCGGGGGACTGTTGTGGTGGAGGAGGGCGGGCTTGTGGTAGTGTGGGGTTGGGGTGGGGGAGGTGGCGGGCGGGGGTGCGGGTGGTGAAGTGGTGGGGAGGGGGGGGGGGGGGGGCGGGGGGGGTGAG
Organism: Uloborus plumipes; assembly: GCA_038373865.1. Taxonomy (NCBI): domain Eukaryota; kingdom Metazoa; phylum Arthropoda; class Arachnida; order Araneae; family Uloboridae; genus Uloborus; species Uloborus plumipes. The sequence continues at coordinate 38,573 of JAXGGA010009193.1, read as the reverse complement.
GGGGGGGTTTGGTGTATTGGTTTTTGGTGCATTTTGTTTTTGTTTGTTTTTTTTTTTTATTTTTTGTTTTTTTTTTTTTTATGTTGCGGTGTTTTTGTTTTTGTTGTGTTTTTTTGCTTTGCTTTTTGGTTGCTTTCTTTTCTGTTTTCACACTTTTTCTTTGTGAGTCTTTGCTTCGGGGTTTTTTTTGTTTTGTTTTTTTGTTGGCATTTCGTTTGTGCTTTTTGTGCTTTTGCGGTTGTGGTATTTCTTGGCTGATTATTTGGTTTGTTCTTTTTGTTTGTCTTTTTTTTTGTTTTGTCTTTTTTTGTGTCGTTTTCCCTTTTTGTGTTGGGTGCATTTTTTTGGTGCTTTTGTGTTTTGTTTTTTTTCTGGTGTTTTCTTAATTTTTGGCATTGGTGCATTTTTATGGTGCTTTGTTTTTTTTGTTGTGTTTTTGTGGCCTGCTTTTCTTTTTGCTGCTGTTTTTTTGTTTTTTTGATTTTTTTTTCTTTTTCTGTTTGTCGTTTTCTTCGTTTTTTTTTTTATTGTTGTTTTTTGTGCATTACATTAATGCAAATCATTTGGTTTTTTTTTATTTTAATTACTTTTTTTAAAAAGAAAGTTTGAAGCCAAGAAAGAGTTGATACTTTTATCAATTATTTAAAATCTAGCGGTTACCTGCACCGGCTTTTTGCCCCGTAACGTCGGTCCCATTCATAACCCCATAAACGTTCAGTTCACTCCCCCCCACCCCTCCTCCTTGTTCCCCCCCCTATACATCAAGACACAATTGATATAGCAGAAAAAATGCTCTATTTCATTTATAATTCAACTATAATTCCTTCAAAGTATGATATAAAAATCTGATATGGACCTCACACTACTTAATTTTACGTGTAAATTGCTTAATTGATGCCTTAAGTGCTAAAATAGTGCTTGGAGTAAGCAAGATAACAATTCAAACATTTGTATCCCTAGTTTGCTACGAAACAATGCAAAAAAATGTTTTACAATGATTAATCTCCTAAATATCGCCGATTTTAACATCATTCAGTGGATTTTTCGCAAAATATCGCCAATAGCGCCAAATTGAACAAAAAAAAAAAAAAAAAAAAAAAAAAAAAAATTTTTTTTCGCCAAATTGGCGTCAAACACTTGGCGACCAAACGCTTGGCGATATATCGCCAAGTGGTCGCGCCAATTCATATCACTTTTGTCAGCATTGAAAACACTGATTTTCCCCATAAAAGGGGTAAAACACCCCCTTGGGGACATTCGAATGCAACCTCAAGGAGAGGTGCATAAAAATAAGCCAAAAGAGAAAAGAAGAACAATTTTGTTGCTCACAGAAACCAGCAGAAATCTTACCAAAGTTTAAAAGAAGAAGAACGTTTTCTTTCCTAGCTTTAAAAACAAAACAATACATTTTCCGAAATGAAACACTTTAAAAAGAACGATGCAACATCGCAATTGATACGATATTTGGTTAATCTGTGCATTAAGTACCCTGTTCTCGCTAAATGGGCGATAGGCGCGCCAAGCGTGGTAACCCTGACTATTTTGCGCATTTTCTCTCGGAGCTTTCAACTCTGCCAGACACACAAAAACGCTCCAGTTGGTGACTTTTTGAAAACGCACCAAGCATTGTCCCAAAGCACATTTTCACCGGGAAAAAGACAGGGTTGCCAGAGAATTGAAACAAAAAAATACTACGCCTCCTCTAAAAAAATATTGCAAAATACTACTGTTTCCAAACGTTGCCAAAATCAATGTTGCTAAAATGCGAAATCTATGAAAATGAAAAAAAAAATCCGCCAAATCTTTTCTTAAGTCATTAGTATATTGGAAACAGGGTTGCCAGAAAAATACTACGCTCCTTATTTGGGCCGAAAAAATACTACCGTAGTATCAAAAATACTACTTCTGGCAAAGCTGGAAAAAGAACGAAACAAAAAAGGTATGAAAACGTAACCATGGTAACAACATGAAAAGTTCATTTCCGTTGATAAAATAATTCTTTTCATCTCTCTTTTCAAACAAATTTGATTCTTGAGCTCAACCATTTTAGAATCGTTTGGCTTGCTTTACTGAAGGTAAGCCTTGAATTCCGGGATTCTAAAAACAATTGTTACAGCTCTCCTGATAATCGTAGAAACTTCGAAAAAACTTCATTTTGTGCAGAAAATTTCAAGCTTTCAAATGACATAAGACTTGAAAATGTGTATGAAATATTTCTTCCCTATTTTATCGAATTTCCGCTAAGAATTCGAATAGAAAAAGAACGAAATGGAGTTTTCGAAAAATCGCTTCGAGGTGCAAAACTACATGCTACAAACTAATTTTGTGCCAAGTGGCATGAAAATCGACCGAACGGTTTTGGCGCTACGCGCGTAACAGACAGACAGACAGACCCACCTTCAGCTTTATTATTAGTAGAGAGTAGAGAAGAAATCGCTTCGAGGTGCAAAACTACATGCTACAAACTAATTTTGTGCCAAGTGGCATGAAAATCGACCGAACGGTTTTGGCGCTACGCGCGTAACAGACAGACAGACAGACAGACCCACCTTCAGCTTTATTATTAGTAGAGATAAACTACCTTATTAGGATTGGCAATATGAGTTATTATACGAAGTGCTCTGGGAAAGTTTTTAACCCCAAAACTTTCTCCTGGCTGGGCCATTGCTTCAGGGAAAGACAACATTGTTCTAAGATAGTGGTGGCCAACCCGCGGCACGTGTGCCACAATGTGGCACGGCAGACCAGTAACAGTGGCACGCGAAGACTTAAAAAAAAAAAAAAAAATCCAAATTTGAGGAAAAAAATGTCGATCTCAAAAATATTGATAAAAACAAAAACCCTTAAACTGATAAATGTCATGATAGTGTGACAATTAAGTGTCAGGAGGTTGGCTTAAAAATTGTCTGAACTACAATATTGCAAAGTACTTAGCGTTAGCTTCGGACATCCAACGGAAGCTGTGACGCTACAGACAATGTTTTGTAAAGCATATTTGTGCTTGACACGGAAGAAACTTTCGATGCTGCAGAATGGATTCTTGATCTGCAATAGTTTCAGCTACGGGTGATAAAATTGAAAAAAAAAAAAAAAAAAAACCTCTGCAACTAAAATTAAGAAACTAGATTGGACAAAATTTGGCATGGTTGCACAAATGAAGACCCTTAAATTGTTTTTGTTACATTACTTGAAAATAATTTGGAAAAAAAACTTCAAAAGTGTCATCGAATTATCTATCACAAGTTCCTTGCCAAGGAATGAGACTTTTTCTCTGTTAATGACCCTGTAGAGTGCACTGTATTAACAAACTACGAATTAGAGCTCTGAATGTTTTGTGAACTTTTCCCAGGAGAAAGAGGAGAATATGGCAAGTTACTCCTTCATTAAAATGTGCAATAGCTATCCAAAGGAAAAATAGTCATAAGATTTTAGAATTTTAGGGAGTGTTTTTTTCAAAATATCAAAGGAAAGCAATGAGGATTTGCTACTTAGAAATGGAGAATAGCGAACTAATTTAGCAATGCCATCTCTTAATATCCTGCGTTTAAGTAATTTAAATTTAAGATAGTACAAAAAAAAAAGTTTCCTAAACTAGTAGAGGCCATCTACATTTTTTTATGATGAAACTTCAGTTTCTTTCCCTCTACTTTGGAGAAAAAAGAATAAAACTTTAAAAGTTAATACTGAAAGTATCAACCGAAATTTAATAATTTTCCAATGGTATATGGTATGGAGAAAATTTTACACCGATTTAAAATATTCATTCATTGTTAGGTTTGATAATTTTCAGGATCATAAAAAAAATACTGATATTTTTAAATTCTTTGTTTTTTTCTCTGCAAGACACTACTTGTTACCCTTCTGAAATCCAAATCGGTATTACTGATCTTTTGCATTGGTAATCAAATATAAGAGCTTACTTCAATAGAAAGTCACCCACTTTGTATAGAAATTTAGAAATTTCTGACAACAAATTTTTTTTTTCACATTTACACACTTTAGCCGTCTGCTGCTGTTGTAGATTTGGCTAAAAATGCCCTCCTAAACAAATATTTTTTGTTATGAATGCAGAAAAATCGAAATATCGTTGAATATTAATTGATTGCACTTAAAACAGTTAAATTTCTTGGGATTCTCAGGAACTAATCCTAAAATTAAAGACTTGGTAGAAAAGATGCAGACTCAAACCACATTAAGTACAGACTGTTTGATTTTTAGAATAGAATATTTGATGTTATTTGTTTCTATTTTAAGTATAAGCTAACTGACAAAATCCGTAAAAATGTTTACTAACGATAACTCTTAAGTTCGGATTTGTTTTATCTTTATTATCATTTAGATTTAAATTACTCAGATTTACGAGAAAAAATATTTCATTTGAGTAAGAATTACATAATCAGCTCGCATAAAATCTATTTTTAACGTAAAAAAAATCAATTTGTTGGGAAAATACAATGTGGCACGCTGAGTTTTTTCTCTCCAGATAGTGGCACTCTCCCTAAAAAGGTTGGCCACCACTGTTCTAAGACGAAAGAACTGTTGTTACTTTGCTACTTTGGTAGTATATAGTATATCCTCTCATTTTCTGGATTTACTCAAATTTCACCGCGATGCCTAAAATATAGATGCTTATTTCAGTTTGATAAAATCCAATTTTGGTTCACCATCACACCCTTTGTTCGGACCCGGAAAGGTGTAGGCTGCTTCGTAAGAAGAAGCGAATTCCGCTTCTCCAACAAATTCAACAAAATCGAAACATTTTTTTCTTGTTCCGTTTATAAAAGCAGGGAGGGCTCTCTCCACCGCACCAAGAGCGATGTGCCGAGCATAACTCCTCCAAAGTCTTTCCGAATGATAATATACGGGTATACACACAGAAATAGGAACATCCGGGTAGTTAAAAATTGTAATATTGCAATTGTGTTTCCAAATTTAGCAAATCGTTACATAAAATTTCCCAAAAGACATTTTCAGAAAGTCACAGTAACCTCCCATTGGGTTTTCGTGGGCTTTAAGAGGAGATTTAACCTCAAACTCTCCCCAAGGCTGCGACACTGCTTCAAGAAATGACAGCATTGTTCTAAGACAAAAGAACCGCTGTTATTTTGATACTTAGCCTGAAAAGTGTATCCTCTCATTCTTCACTTTCACTCAAATTTCGCCACGATGCCTATTTCAGTTTGATAAAATCCGAATTTAAGTTCAACACCACATCCTTTGTTCTCTCAATAGCTCCGGAAAGGTGTAACAAGCAGAAGCGAATTCCTCTTATCCAGCAAAGCTACACAAAAACGAAACATTTTTTTTTTTCTCGTTCTGTTTATAAAAGCACAGGGAGGGCTCTCTCCACCACACCAAGTGACGTTCCACCAGATGTTGTTCGAGCATAAATCGGGGCCTCGGTCGGCGTTCTTTGAGAACAACAAAAAGGAAGCGGGGCTCGCCCCCTTCCAGCAGGAAACACCCCTGCACGAGGGGCCCCAGACGACATTATGAGGATTCCTGGCAGGCGAGGTTTTCTTTCTTTTTTTAATACGCTCGGCTGTCTGAGGCACGTTTCCGCAGGAAAATGAGACATTGTCATGTCTCGGGCCTGTCATCTGGAACCTCCAAAGACAAATGCGGGCATCAAGGATAAAGAGTATCCGTGAGACTTTATTTGTCTCAATAACTCCGTGACGGTAAGTGTCACAGACGAGCTGTGAATGTAAAGACACATGCACGGGGCCCCAGGAGTGCCCACACGGGGGGGATTATGGCGCAAGTTGCGCCATCAAAATTTTTGGGGGGGATTTTTAAAACTAGTTTATCTATTTATTTATTTAAATTATTCATTAATTTATTTTTTTAATTTAAATTATTTGCTGATTTTTCTGAAATAAAAATTATTCATTTATTTATTTTTTCAAATCAATTTTTTTTTATTTCGTTATTCCAATTTTTTATTTATTTATTTCCTGTGTGTGTGCTTGGAATGTCTGGCAGAGAACAAAAGCGATTCTATTCCGCGCATAATTAGCACTTTTAAAAAATTAATAATAAATAAAAAAATAATGGTTATAATTTAAAAAAATAAATAAATAATATTAAAAAAAATAAATAAATAATATTAAAAAAATAAACAAATAAATATTTTAAAAAATAAATATTTAAAAAAAAATAAATATTTAATAAATAAATAAATAAATAAATTTAATAAAAAGAGGGGTAAAAATAAAAAAATAAAAAGCACAAGAGGATTATGAAAATTTTGGGGGGGAATTTGCGCCATTGAGCTTGGGGAGGATGGGCACTCCTGCGGGGCCCGTATGCAGGGCCATTTTTCCCATTGGGCGCTCTGGGCACAAGCCTTAGGGCCCCAGGATTGATAGGTGCCCCCAGTTTCTACCAGATCACTAAACAGTAACTGATATCTATAACCAAAAAATACATTTATTAAAAAAATCGAAGGATTATGACTGGAAGTGCTAAAAGAGTTACTTTTGTGAAATACATTTTTCATCTATTCGTTTAATGTTTCTGCAAGGAAATAAAAATAAATTTCAAAGTTAGCTTATCTGCTTTCTTTGTCGATTCTCACATAACTTGGCTCTATCAAGGTCATAGACAGGGGCCCATTAAGATAATCTGCCCAGGGCCTCCGATATGTTTGAAACGGCTCTCCCCACCCCCATACGCAAGGTATGATTACTGAATAGGCCAACGAGGCCGTAGCCTTGTCATCCTACTTTGAAGGGCCCCCCAAATAGCTAGGTCTAACAACAGGGGGCCTCGAAAACTATTTGGCCTACTGCCCCTGGATACCGTGATCAGGTTGTTGCTCGTAGGACCTGGGTCTTTGTTACTAATTTTAGAGGGACCCAAAAAAATCGCTACCAAAAATGTCACTAAAAATTAACATAGTTGGTTTTTTTTTTTCTTTTCATATAATGCTTACCCTCATACTTCAATCAGTGTGAGTTTTTGTTTAAAAAAATCGTCAAGCCAACTAGAAGTGGTAAGAACTGGCAAGAAGCCTTTACCAGACCACGTTCGTATTTCATAAAAAAAATTGCTGAATTTTCTATTTCCCTTAACAAAAAAAAAAGTAAATAAATAAATAATGCATCCCGCTGCACCATATACCGGTAGGTGGCGTAGTGGGATGCCCTGTCGCAAATTTGGAGTTCAATTTGAAAAAAGCGACGACGGGACGTCTGAGGTCCAAAAAAAAAAAAAAACAAATAGCAATTCGTCATTTCTCGAAAAAAAAAAAAAAAAAAAGCAAAACATAAGAAACGAAAAAAAAAAGAAAAAAAAATGCAATCAACCGAAATCTATCACTAGGAACAATTGAGGAGAATATATTTCAGTTCATCACAAAAAGAGGGTATTTCGTTATGGCTTATTTAACTATAAATGCTCTCTTTTACAAAATTGTCTCATTACACGGGCATTTTATTTCGACTTTCCAGTACCATGACGTCATTTAACTTGTTCAATCATGTGATACCATCTGCATTCGAAGAGAGAACAAAATGCATTCTGTGAGAACCAAATATTTTTTGATCTATCACTTTTTTTTTATTATTCAAGGACAAAACGATTAGTTTCATTCGGAAAATTGCATACCTTAAGTTGGAAACATAAAATATCCATCATTCATGTTGTAAAAGATTCAAAATGAAATGGCAGAAAATAGTCGAATTCCACCAGCGTCCGTGAAATTGAGATTTAAAAGCCAACTTGTGACATCGGAAACTTGAATACAATATATTTTTGGAGGAAACGAAATTGTTATGACATAAAGGAAATCTAGGGATGGGCAAGGCCGTAGCCAGGATTTTTTTTCGGGGGGGGTTCGAAGTGAAGAAAGTTTGTTTGAAAAAAAGTAAACAATGCAACTTTTATGACGCAATGGGAGCAAAGGCTGTTTGTGCGGAGGGGGGGGGGGGGCAAGGGGGCACCTGCTCCCCTTCACTTCCGAAAGTAAAGGGGCCCTGCCCTTCACTTTTTAGAGCGAAAAATTAACGGTCGGTTATTTACTGGGTGGATTGATTTATTTCATGAAAATTAAAAACTGAAAATAACACAAAAATGTTTTTTTTCCTCATCTTATTTCACAAGAAAGGAACTTTGAATTGCAAAGGGGATATCTACAGTAAAATCCATCCTGCATTTCAGAATGTATTAAAGTTTTTGGAGGTCATTTGTTAAAATCCAATAATATAGGCAAATTTTACAGAAAAAAAAACAACTTTAGGGTGCCGCCCTAAGCTCCTCACAAACTTCTTTTGATCCCCCAATTTCTTGGTGCACCAGCCACCTATGATTGGGAGTATGTTGGACTAACAGGAAGGAGAGCGAAGTTGAGGTAATGGACAAGATGTTAATCAATAGGCTTTTGGGAAGAAGGAAAGGAGTCTTTCTCCTCTCCTGCATTATTTTTCAAATAAATTTATCAGAATTTATGACGACATCACGTTTGAAAAATTGAAGAAAAGATAATTAAAGAAACTCTGCGACTTGGTGACCTTCTCTGCGACTTGGTGACGTGGGATCCGTGGGACCAAAGGAAGGAACATAAAGGAGTGCGACGATAAATTGCTATGTGCTATAGGGGTCGAGAAATATAGTACAAAACACTTCGCACCCATAAAACAAAGAATGCATTTTCGTTAACTCATCACCACTCCATTGATAATAACAATAACTGATTTAAACATCAGTTTCTGTTTTTACTGTGATCAATGTGTTAAGAGATAGAAGTTTTTAAAAAATCTTATACTTTTTGCTAATTTGTTCGCAGTAAGCCCAAAAGGGGACCACACTTGTTTTGTGGCGTACAGGAGAGGATCTTCTGTCTCTTTCCATGATAAATAAATCTCAACGACAAGTGCCATAAATTTTGTTATCCCGTTAAAGATTATAGACCAGCAGGAGAGACGGAATAATTTAAGTTTTAAGTTGAAAAGATAGAAAAAAACTCCTTTGGCGAAATAGTGCGCAGAACTATGGGTCATTCCATGTCAAGTGTCCCAAACTTCGAGAAAATCCCCACTCGACCCCCTCCGATTTTAATGAAATTTTTTTTGGATGTACATATAAAACTTGCATGAAACCATACCAAATTATAGCTCTATAAGCCATATGGTTTAGACAATAAAAATTATTTTAGAAAGGCCTCTTTTTCGTGTCTTGAAAAAAAATCATCAAATCGTCAAGTTTGTGCTTTTATTGCTCGCGATCTAAGACGATTATCAGGCTCAAATTTGGTGATTCTGATCACTGTTTATGGTAGAATAGCCTACTTGTGTAACAGAAGCTCCGCGAACTGTAGATTTTTTGCAGTTTGCTGCCAAAGTTGGTAAAAAATCGTATTTTGGCAAATTTGACCACACGTTATCAGCTTGTATCTGCTGAGAGAATGACTTTCTGAAGCTAATTCTTTCCTCGTTTGTAACATGATAGTTCGTCCGAAAGGTGTGCAAGTGGCATCTCGATAGCTCAAATAATTGCTGAATTGTGCGAGTTGAAATTACAGTCAAATTTCTTTTTTCTCAATTTCGTCTCAATTTCAAAGGGCAATATCTCGCAAGGGTCATCTTGGATTTCAGTTTTCTTTACATCATTGGAAAGAACACACTTTTCTTAACTAAAAAACGTTATTTTTATTTTGAGACAAACCAGTTTCAAGGGGATATTGCAGATCAAAAATGTGTACGTCATTCAACGTGAAATTAAAGAAAAAAAGACATTGACCTCAAAAGTTGATGTCAATTTGTTCTATTAAAATTTACAGGAGCTATTGTTTTTATGTTCTGATAAAAAAAACCTTTTTTAGATATTTTCGAACTTTAGTTTTTGTGTGCGCATCCGTAAAAACTCAAAAAATGGAAAAAAATAAAGTTTCGTTTTTAACAGAAATAATTATCTTCTTATCGCTGCTATAAGAGCCTGAGTCTTTTCCAATGTATTATTTTTAAGCTCTTGAAACAGAATTTTGGATAATATGTCACTTGGCAAGGTGTCATTAATATTTTAAATTCATAAAAAGCATTGTTTCCTTTTTCAAAAAAAAAAAAAATAAAAACAATTAATAAAAGAGATAAATAATAAATTAAACAGTTAATATGGTGTGTACGTGATAAAAAATATGTATAATAGGACTGCAGAGCTATTTTTCTAAAAAGCGATAACGAAAGTTTTCCGATTGAGTTGAATATTGCAATTATTTCCACCGTGTAAATAAATGATAACAATAGTAATTGAACATATAATAAGTAGTAATTGAAAATCCATTCTTTATACTGCCGAGGATGTGTCTTTCAGCCTGTGATTGCAATTTGCCCATAAACAAAAATGATGAAAAATGGGAAAATGCTTTTTATGACCTTGAAACATTAATGACCTATAACCTTGCCAAGTGACATATCATCCGAAATTCTGTTTCAAGAGCTTAAAAATAATACATAGAGAGACTCAAGCTCTTATAGCAGCGATAAGAAGATAATTATTTTTGTTAAAAACGAAACTTTTTTTTTTTTTTTTTTGCTTTTTCTTGAGTTTTTATGAATGCGCACTCAAACACTTAAGTTCAAAAATATCTAAAAAGGGTTTTTTCATCAGAACATAAGTACAATAGCTCCTGCAAATAATAATAGAACAAATTGACATCAACTTTTGAGGTCTATGTCTTTTTTTTCTTTGATTTCACGTTGAATGACGTACACATTTTTGATCTGCAATATCCCCTTGAAACTGGTTTGTCTCAAAAATAAAAATAACGTTTTTTAGTTAAGAAAAATGTGTTCTTTCCAATGATGTAAAGAAAATTGAAATTTAAGATGACCCTTGCGAGATATTGCCCTTTGAAATTGATACAAAATTGAGAAAAAAGAAATTTGACTGGAATTTCAACTCGCATAATTCAGCATTTATTTGAGCTATCGAGATGCTACTAGCACACCTTTCGGACGAACTATCAGGCTACAAACGAGGAAAGAATTAGCTTCAGAAAGTCATTCTCTCAGCAGATACAAGCTGATAAGTTATGGTCAAAATTTGCCAAAATACGATTTTTTACCAACTTTGGCAGCAAATTGCAAAAAATCTACAGTGCAAGGAGCTTCTGTTACACAAGTAGGCTATTCTACCCTAAACAGTGATCAGAATCACCAAATTTGAGTCTGATAATCGTCTTAGGTCGCGAGCAATAAAAGCACAAACTTGACGATTTGGACAGTTCTTTCAAGACACGAAAAAGAGGCCTTTCTAAAATAACTTTTACTGGCTGAACCATAAGTCTTATGGAGCTATAATTTGGTATGGTTTCATGCAAGTCTTATACATACATCCAAAAAAAATTTCATCAAAATCGGAGGGGGTCGAGTGGGGACGCCTCGTACACTTGACATGGAATGACCTCTATTCAAGTTTATTCAAAGGATTATTTTTATTTTTATTATTCTAATTTTTCTTTATATCATCAAAAACCTCAGACCCGTCACAACTTCGGGGGGGGGGGGGGGACCTCCGATCATCAAACCTTGAAATTTTCTTTTTTTTTTCTTCTTTTTTAGTTGAATACTTTTTAAAAACTTTGAGGTTTGAAAATTTCGGGGGGGGGGGGGTTCTGACCCCCTGACCCCCCCCGCTGGCTACGGCCTTAGGGATGGGGATCACCCTCACAAAAATAGCACTAATACGTGTCCAACACGTAATTTTTGTCACAAGAGAAACTAAAAAAATACGCTTTTAGAGTAAGGGCCATGCTCCACATCGACGTAAAGCAGAAAAATTAGGCAGAAGCGTAAAATTTATTCAATGGTGTTCCTATGGAAAGTACCCGGATTTTCGGTTTCTGCCTTCAGTTTCGGTCGCGGTTTACGCTGATATGGAGCATGGCCTTTACTGATTTTCAAAACTATTGAATATTCGCTAAGTTTACTAGCACTTATAATACATGAGCATGTAACAGCCCTTATTATCCTATACTATAATACGAGAGATGTTTGTCAAGTCGAAAATCGCCCCGGAATTAATAAACTCCGGTAAACTTGGGGGTCTGGGGTTTTTGGCCACGGGGAATCGATTGGCACCGGTTTTGAAGCGCTACGGTCGAAAAGTTCGGAGTTACAGATAGGATTCATTAAATGTTTGAGAAGATTTCTTACTACGCCATTTTCTTTATGATTTCTCTTATTGTTACCGTTTCATAGCAACCGCGTGCTAACAATGGATTTCATATTTAATCCCATCAGCGTAAATTTATGTTTTTATGGTATTTGGCAAATAATTTTTGGCAACATGTTAGAATTGTTATTGCTTTTGAAATTTAAAAGAGATCGATCAAAATAAAGTTAGAATTGGGTATGGGCAGCGGTAGAGCCGCTATATAGACAGGCCTAGAGCCGCTATAGGGGCCTTAGACAGGCCGACGCATCAAGCTTAAGTTTCACCACTTTGGATCCAACTCATAAACTTTCACTTTCATTTTTTATTGTTGAGGAAATAGGGTTACCAGAGTAAAGTTTCGGGACATTGCCAAGCTTTGTTAAATTTACGTAAAAAGTTACCAAAAAGCGATAACTGGCCAGAAAAGACAATCTTCACAGACGGGCTGGATCCAAAGTGGTGATTTTGATGCGTCGGCTCGTCTATATAGGGGCCTAAGGCCGCGGTTGTCCAATCGGTTAGTCGTCAGACTCGTAACCGGAGGGTCTCGGGTCGATCATTTAGCCGCCGATCAAAGATCCACCGTCTTCATTAATGGTTGCTGGGGGACGTAAAAAATGTTCGTGGTCACAAAATCCTCCAAGTGAAACGAAACCTCTGGGGGGGTGCTGGGCCAAGGGTTTGCTCGGCAATTGGGCCAGGTTTAAAAATGAGCAGAGCGTTCTTCAGGGCACCATCCCGGTTAAAAAGCGAGTTGTGGTATGAACGGGGGGGGGGGGACCTGGAGTGTGAAGTGAAGTGAAAGTCAAAACCAACTGGAACCAAATGCGTACTGGAGAACAGAGACTCTGCATCCATTCGCATCAAATCCTCCCGCGCCTTCGGCGCCAAATGAAATGAAATTAGGTGTGATTTTACGGTGAGCATGGATTAAATAAGGTTGTGTTTTTTAAAATAAATTACGGCTGTTTTGAATGCGTAATTGCAACCAAAGGGTCAAAAATGCTTTTCAAGTTCATCTAAATAAGTACTTCGCACTTTAGAAAAAAACACGAGTTTACAAACCTCTTTTTTTTTTAACCGAGCGGGCTCGGTCCCCTGGTACACGTTAGGGGTAATACGAGGAATGGTTGCCAAGTCAAAAATCGCCCCAGAATTAATTAACTCCGGTAAACTTGGGGGGTCTGGGGTTTTTGGTCACGAGGAATCACGGGGTTTGGTTTTTCTAAATAAATTTGTCAAAAATATTGAACTTCAACACACTTCAATCTTTACACTGCTCACTTTGTACCATTTCTTTAATTGTATAGTTTTTTTTTATTATCACTTACATTTTATTTTTTATGACTTTTCAAACTTAATCTTTGTATAGAATAATTCCCTTTCCGAAACTTTGTTTAGAATAGTTTACAATGGTGCACTTTAACCGATTATCTTTTCACCAATGGTTTCACAAATTTTCTTATGGCATGTGATGTTTTGATAAATCACAATTGAAAATTAAAATCTTCGAGTTAGCTTCGACACCTGTTTTCCTCGAGCGGAGCTCGGTCACCCGCTGGTTAATAATAGTATGAAACATATCACTTTTATATTTGCAAAGAACGCGAATTTTATCTCTTATTCAGAGTTACATACAAAAAATTGAAACACTTATAATTTACATCAACATGTAATACAGTTTAGCCTTTAGTATTAACAATAGTATTAAATATTACTTTTATATTTTCTAAGAACGTGAATTTTATCTTTTATTCAGAGTTACATATATACATACAAACAAACAAACAAACCAACATGTGAAACTTATAAAAGCGTATTAAAAACATTTTTTTAACCCTTCCATAAATTACTAACGTGCATGCAAACTATTAATATTCGATCATATACATGGATAGTCAATAATACTTTTTAAAAAAGATTAACTGGTGACGTGGCCGCCAGCCAAGGTGAGCTCTTGTCTAATTTGTAACTGGGCCCCCTCCGCCCATAAAACATAACATTTATTCCACAATACTTTCAAATCGGGCCCTATAAATGGCCGGGCCCCCAGTTTCCGATCAGGCTAACTGGCCTCTCGCCGGCCTTGATTTATGACACTTATTGAAATTGATTAAATAATCCGAAATGTCGGACATGATTTGAACTGTTTTCGTAAGAACAACCTACATAGATAAATCGAAAAATTTTGTTTTTGCCAGTTATCTCAATGGTATACTCCAGTGATCTGTAAACTTTGGCAACACGAGGAGACTTTTTAGAAATTTGAGTTCTTTTCCCGTAGAGAGAAAAATATCTTAAAGTTATCCAGTCGAACCCTGATTTTACGTTACCCGTTTCGTACATTATCTCGCTTCCAACGTCATTTTCTGCTGGTCCTTAAAAAGGCTATACCCCCCTCCCCTGATAATGTTAAAAGATTCAAGATTCTACGTTTTTCTTTTTCAAATAGCCCGCTACGTCTTTCTACTAATAGATCAAAATCGATAAACATCTACAAGACTCATACAAACTTTTTTTTTTTTTTTTGCTTGTTTTTGATTTTTTTAGTTCTCTTTTTCAAGATGGAATAGTATCATAGCGGCTTAACCCTTCACTGCACGGCGGGCCAGATCTGGCACAAACCAAATAAACCCTCATATATTTCTATGATTTTCAAATGCAGTTAAACTGAGCTTTGTGCCCCTTCTGGAACATTGCTATAACAGTTTAGTGTGATTTTTATACACTAGTTAGTTGCACTAGTCTAGGTATTACAGTTCTTGCTTTTGAAAGAAAGAGTGTCTGCATTTCCGTTAGAAGTGTGCTTAGTCATTATTTCCTTTGTTCTAAAAATGTTTAAATACACTTAGTGGAAAATTTGTTTATACCACTTATGGCACAAAACACATTGTAGATTATTACACTTATCGGTATACAAAGCATATGCTATGTGCTTTGTGCCATATATAGAACAAACAGTTAAAACATCATTTTTGGTGCACATTTTTAAGATTAATTTTTTTCTTCATTTTTCCTGAACTCAGGGCTATTTAAAAGATAGCAAATGATTTTTTTCATGAAAATATAAAAAATCGTGCAGTGAAGGGTTAAAGCCAGTTAGGCATTCTTTTTGTTCTGTCTTACGCTCCTATGTGAGGGGAGCTTCCCCCGATCGTCCGATTCGATCTTTCTTCACAACAACTGAGAACCAGACCTGCTGACATTCTTTTTGAAAATTTCACAGAAGTCAATGTTATCATCTAGCTTAAATTCTCTTAATATGGAATTTAATACCCGCTTGCGATGATAGTGATGAAACGATGAAGATGAAGAAGAAATAACGGAGGGTATCATCACAGCTGATCAAGCGATCAAAGCTTAAAAACCATCAATGTATAATACTTCTTATGTGCCAATGATCTCAATGATAAAAACTCTTTCTTTCCTTTTTTTGCTTTAGCCAACCAAGAAGCAAATTTCTAAAATTTGCTAGTATAGAACGTGCTATAAATGAAATTGGATCCAAAAACACATTTTTTCCACTAGTTCATTGGATAAGTGTCAATGTTTAAGCAACATTATTAGATTATCAACCCCACCCCCATTTTTATGTTTTCCCTCTTTGTACGTTTTTTATATCCGGTTCGACAGCAAACGTTAAACAGGAGTTCCACTGTATTTTAAATAAATCCATACATTGTGTGGTTATTATTTGAAAAGGTTCTGGTGAACAGTCGTTCAGGGTAACTTTGCCTCCTCACAATTTTATCATACTTTAACACTTTAATTGCCAAGTAAAAATTGCAATTTTTCAACACGGGGCAACCTTTGGGGCACGGGCTACAAGGGCGGATCCAGAAATGCACCAAGGGAGGGGCTTTTTTTTTTTTTTCTTGCCCACTATTTTCGCCACGCATTCTTGTTAACACATGTTGATTGCAAATGTTTTGGTCTTCCATTTCGAAAAATTTCCAAATCAGAGCCCCGAATCCCGGTACTCTTTCCCTTAATATCCTCAAAGATCAACTAAAATTGCCTTTTTTGAATTTCAAAATCTAAAAACTGCTTTAAAAGAGTCTTCAAGGAAGGGCCGATCGCCCATATCGCCCCTCCCTTGTATCCACCCTTGACGGGCTATCATATCACGCTCGTGCCCGTACCCACCACAACTCGTGGTTTAACCGGGATGGGGCCCTGAAGAGCGCTGTGTTCTTTCGATCAAGACCAAGGGGCGAGCAAAATCCCTGGTCTATACTTCGCAGTAGTTTGACTTGGCAGTGACGTCACTACGGGCGGAGCCAACAGCGTGACGTTAGCCTATGAAAAGCGAGCTAGATAAAACGTCACAGCCTACTTGGCGAATTAGAGGAGACCGCTGACTGCTTGTGAGCTCTTATTGGCTCCGCCCGTAGTGACGTCACTGCCAAGTTAAACTGCCGCGAAGTATAGTAGCCCCTGAGGTATCATTTCACTTCCTTGGAAGACTTTGTGACCACGACCCTTATTTTACGTCGTCCAGAAACCATTAGTAACGACGGTGGATAGATGATCGTCTAGGATCGAACCCGAGACCCTCCGTTTCTAGTCCAACGCCTTACCGATTGGGCTACCACTGCCCGGGCTATCACATCACCTATACAGCGGTCGGCAACCCGTCGATTGCGATCGACCCGTCGCCCCCGAGCCTGTTTTAGTCGATTGCGATCACATTCCAAGCGCTTTCTCACAAAAAATATTCATGCAGAAAGGCTTAAGGATTTTTTTTTCTATTTGCCCAATGAAACTCTGATTTAACCGAATGCTAAAATATGAGCATGTACACATACATCTAATGAGAAAAAAAAAAGGTCGCTGTCTTCATTTCATAGTTTAAATAATAATTAAATTATAGTTTCAAAAACACAAAAAAATACGCTTTTAGAATTGATCAAACTATAAAGAGCTTTAAACCATGATGTAGCATAAATTTACATGCACTTATAAAAAATACATCAACATGTAATATAGTTTAGCCTTTAGTATTAACAATAGAAAAAAATACTATATTACTTTCACACTTGCAAAGAACGTGAATTTTATCCTTTATTCAGAGTTACATACAAACAATTGAAACACTTGTAATACATCAACATGTTATAATATGGTTTAGCATTTTGTATTAATAATAGAATTAAATATATTATTTTTATCTTTGTAAAGAATATGAATTTTATCTTTTATTCAGGTTACATACATACAAACAAAGAAACCCACATGTGAAACTAATAAGAGCGTATAAAGAGGTCGCTGTCTTCATTTTAAAGTTTAAAAAAAATGTAATTTTGCAATACGTTCTTCAAATTTGGAAAATTGTTTGACAAAACTTGACGAATAGACAAATTTTGGACAGGTCACAGTGCCCTCCCGTGACCTTCCATCGGGGCACCCTTCCCTCAGTCGGCACTGTAATAACACAGGTCTGCGATGAAAAAATTGTTGCACATTTAACTATTGGTTTCAACAGTATTTTATGTGCTGATTACGGAAAAAATAGTGAAAAATTCCATCACCCTCAGATAAGTCACAAATTTCGCCTGAAATTTGCTTATTTTTAGGGTTTTCAGGTTCAATAGGCGCAAGATTTTTCAATATTATAGCCTATATAAGTGTTAAATTTAGTTTGAATAATAAAGATTACACGGTGAACATGTTTTTAAACAATGTGAGCATATTACTTGAAAAAAAATGTTTTTATTTATTTATTTGAATAAGACAATAAATCTAAACTGGGAAATCTCATTTCCCACTAAAACAAGACAATTACTACTCAATTTGCTCCCGCCCCATTCTTACTGTCCACTAGACGTCATTATGAAGAATGTAGTGACCTTGATTGCAATCAGTGACTCAGTGTGAAACTATAACCACTGTGGTATGGGTGATTCTACGATCAATGCGTTTTTTGTGTCCCCAAAGAAAAAATAATCTGTTTAATTTCACACTCATTATATCACTATTGGCCGCTATTTTTATGATTGTAGTGGTAAGGGTCAGACGAAATTTAAATTTTTGGGGGGTTTATCGATACCAGGGGAAAATGCGTTGCCAGGGGAGTGACACTATTGGCTAAATTCTGATTTGATTTACTATTATTTCACTTATTTTTCGGTATAAAATCAGAGTATGGACTCATTTCTATAAGACCTGTATTCAAAAAAAATTTTCGCGTTGTAATAAAATAAAAAAAATCAATCTTGAAAACACGACATGTTGCATACAAGTCGCACCGCAGATCCCAAATAAAAACACTTCCCGCATTATTTACATTCATTCAAATTACTTTCACAGGGGCAATTAAGATTAAAAATGAAATTAATTATGCTTATAACACAGTTTTAATGTATATTTACCCTTTTTTGGAACAAAACTGTCAGGGGAGTGACGCCAGAGAAGTGACAAAATCACACATTACCTATAAAAACAACATCACGTGTTCTTCTTACCAGAACTTCACGTAAACCGTGATGTCTGCACACAATGAGCATTACATTATACATACGCACACTTATGTAACGATGAAATATAAAAAGTTATACTTACCAGGGGAAATACTACAGCGACTGGCCCAGTAAGCTTTGAGGCACTTTCAACAAGAACCGATGCAATAATATTCGATTTTTTTTAAAACCACGTAGCTTGTTTTTAACTTTACTTAGTATTACACTGGTTATTCGCAATCAACGTCCTCCTTATGCATTTTTTATGCGAAATTTCAGTCTTTGAAGTTCGCCAGGTGGAGGTGACACTGTTGTTATGGCCCGTTGAAAAGTGTATTTTTTAAAAATAATAATAAATATTTTTTCAATGTTTACTGATGAAATATGTTTCTCTGTTAATGTAAGTGTATGACTATGGCAAAAAACATTATGCCAAGTTAGCAAAAATTGATCGTCGAACATGTTTGTATAAAAACTAGTATTTGGACAGGCCAGGGTAGTATACATTTATGACTATTTTCAGCTATAAATGATAAAATAAAATAATTGTAGTGAATTAATTGGGTGGTCCATATAAAAGATAATAGTCTGTAATGCTTAAGCATACAAAAACAATAATAAAATCAGTTTTACATGAAGTTTTTCCATTGGCCGTCTAAATTCAAATAGCGTAGAATCACCCGTATACAGATTCTAAGAGTTTTGTGCTCTTTTGAAGAAATGGCTATTATAGGATAAGTCAGCTCTCCTAACTGTTTCTGTTATATTAGTGGGTCTTAACGGTCAAGAAGCAACAAAGGAACATTTCTAATTTTGTTAAGAAGGTGTATTTTGCATAATTTGGTGTTAAACTAGGGGACTAAGATAAATCTTGGGCTCGCCGTGTAGTGTATTCTGTGTGTTTGGAAGAACTGAGACAATTGTTTCAAGATAAGAAGAAATCACTTCGTTTTGGATCGCCCGTAATTTGGAGAGAGCCTGAAAATCACACTGATGACTAGAATTTTTGTTCTTTAGTGCAAAGTTTCAATTTGAAAATCAGAAAAAAAAATTTCATACCCAACCAACATACCCTCGGCTATTCGCCCTGTTCCTCATGGACCTGACTTGCCTAATTCTTCCTCAAAGACTTATAATAACTTTGCAACACATGTCCATCACTTTTATGCTCTTTTTAGCTAGGTTTGATTTTTTTTTCTGCTTTTACTTTATGTTAAAATTTAAAAAATAATTCAAAATTATCCGGTTTTTTTTGTACTTTTTTCAAAAACTTCAACTTTGTTTTGTAGGCAAGCCTTACGTGATAGGAAAAAACCAATGCCATTTTTGAAACCAGCGCAAAAAAGTACATAAAGATCAGTTAACTGAATAAAAACAATTTTTAAAAAGTGTATTTTTGCAGACCTGTGTAATCAAATCACTCCACTGCTGTTTTGTGCTGGAAGTATTCGGAATCGTTCTATATACCAGCGCCATCATAGCAAAAAAGCGAATTCATGCATATGTCTCTGGATTTCCCCAAAATACATCATCTTTTAAAAGGAAAAAAATTGCACAAAAATCGCCCTTGCACTCAGAAGTTAAAAGACTCAATAAACTGCTTGAAATATTGCGAAGCATTCGAGAATGCATCGCAAAGATACAAAACGATTTCAAAATTTCGCCGATGCTGTGTTTCACAACTCACTGTGACATTTTTTTTCATTCTTTTTTATTTATCATCATGGCCTCTTTGGAAAGAAAACAGTTACAAAATTCCCTTTTAGGACGAGAGGTTAAACTCAAAACTTCGCTTCTACTTGTCCTACATTTGACAGACGATCCATTACAATGCTCAGTGATTGTTAAAGTTGCCATTCTCTGAAACATAAACGATACATTTAATTGTAATTGAAACGTTATTCGGTTGATTATTAAATCATAGCTGGCAGCGAAGGAACGAAGCTAATGTATCGATATGTCATTAAAGAGCATTAAAGTAGAGAAAGGAAATGAAGGGTCAGGGGGAAAAACCACGGTAGTCACATTTGATTCATTTTGAGAAAAACGAAATTTAAACTTTACGAACTCATAAACTTCCCTAGTATACACTGTTAAAAAAATTTCCTGAAAATAATGAAAAAACATACGGCAGCTGAGTTGCCGGAGTGTTTCCGTTTCGTTATTATATTTCCGTGATTTTACGGAAAAATGACGAACAGAGCGTTCGTCATTTTTCCGTTAGGCATTTTTTCGTTTCGTAATTCTCCGTTCTCCATTTTTTCGGTTCTTATTATCCCCGCTTATACGTTATAGGCTTATACCTATACGCTTTGACTTATATGTATACATGCAAGATGGAAAATTATTTAAATTTTGCAAATTAACAAGCGCTTTTATAGCAGCTTAATATCAATAGCAAATTATCTATGGAAGTTCAATGAATTAGTCCTTTAAGTGTCGCAAAATGCGTAGATTGTGTAGAACAACAAATGCACAAATTGAAATTTTAAGAAACATTTGAAAATTTGCGAAACAATATAAACATATAAAAAGAACAAACATGGGTAATGTGCTGCCTTATCTTTTTCGTTTGTTCTTTTTATATGTTTATATTGTTTCGTAAATTTTCAAATGTTTCTCAAAGTTTCTTAAAATTTCAATTTGTTCATTTGTTGTTTTTTCCAATCTACACATTTTGCGCCACTTAAAGGACTAATTTATTAAACTTTCATATATTATTTGCTATTAATATTAAGCTGCTATAAAAGCGCTTGTTTATTTTGCAAAATTTCAATAATTTTCCATCTTGCATATATAAGTATAAGCGTATAGGTATAAGCCTATAATGTAAAAATGTGGGTGATTAAAATATGGGAAAATGAGAAACAGAAAAATAGAGCAATTAAAAAAGGAGCGTAAACTAGCTCACCGGAAAATTATATATATATAAGACAAAATGATGAGCAAAAATGTAAACTTAAAACTCTTACGAATTTTGTTTTTTAGAAAAAGTTTGAAAATATCCGCTCATATACTTCAAACTTTTAAACATCTTGCCTTTAAAAAAAATACTAAAGCAATACAAGAATTGGCTTTTTTTTTTTCATTAAAAATTTTAGTTCATTAAAATAACATGATTTTTTTAAAAAGATTACATCAATCTCGCATAAAATACTCAAATATTTTGAAGATGGAATGATCAATGCATAGTATTTCTGAGCGCATAACTTCAAAAAATTAAAAAGTATTAACAAGGTGCATTCTTTTAAAAATATTTTCTCTTATGTTTGAATAAAAATTAAGTTCTTCCGAAAGTTCTTTTTTTCCTTTCTGAATTTGAAACATTCGTGGTTCCTTAAAAAAAAAATCCTGTATTGTTACTGATTTCCTCTATTTTCATATATATTTACGTTATGGTGTTCATAGTGATCAACACTTTCAGAAATGCACTCTCAAAATTAACGAACTTTCTTTGTTTTTGATGAAATCACTTCCAAGAATATACCCCGAGCGAACATTTCGTAATTTTTTGGGGATGAATTTCGTCAAATGTAGCGAAATATTTCTTTATCCTAGTATTGTCAAATTGACAATCATTTTCGTAGTTTTGACAACATTAATTTCGTCACATTAACGAAGTAAAGTCATAAAGTAAAAAAGCTAAGTTTTGAAACTAAGCTTTTAAATCTTGATATAAAATTACAAAAATCATTTCCCTAAATTTTACTAACCCTCAGCACCAGTAAGTTCATACATGCAACTACTAAAATGTACAATTGGTTTACATCATGAAATAACTAACTGTTAAGTCTGGACTCAGATTAAAATAAAAATAGCAGAAACAAAAATAAAAATTCTTACCTCTTAAATAAAAATTTTCTTTTTTTTGTTGCTCAAAAAAGGCAACAATAGAGCGAGTAGATTTTAAAATGCACTAACACGCCCTTTTGTTGCCTATTTTGAATTTATCCATTGCGATAAACGAAGTCTTCTTAAAAATGTTGAGAGGAAATGCTGGATACCGAATAATCACATGAAAAGATCCAAATTATTTTTCCAGTCAATTTGATTAACTACGCAGAATCCTGGAACAATTCTTCTTCGAATGCTATCAATAGTCAACGCTCTTCGACGAAGCATTTTCAAATTGAAACAAAATGGCGCACACATAATAACGTCCTGAGGACAGGGCCGTCGGCAAGGGGGGGTGTGGGGGGGTGCTACACCCCCCCACTTTTCTGAAGAAAGGGGCCGCCGATTTTATTTTATTATTAAAATGAACTTCTAGAAAAATATTTCAGGACTTTAAATGAAATTTAAAAGAGAAGCGGAATAATTTAAACATTATTAAGAATATCAGTAAACCTGAACCGCGGCCCCAATTATTACTTATCAAAAATAAATAATTGGGGCCGTGAAAAATAGTTCAGATTCCTTCACAGCAATATTCGTTGCGAAAAATACGAAATTTTCTCGTTCATGGGGTTATGTAAACGGGAAACTATAGTCTCGCCCTGCCCAGTTTGGAAAAAAAAGTACTGTATTAATATGCGCGAGATCTTTAAAAGGTACGCGAACCTCTGTAACTAAAATTAGTTAAATTAATAAAACATGAATCAAATTATATATACATAATTCAATAAGATCGATGCAAAAAAAAAAAAGAATATATGCAGAGGACCGCCAAATTTTATATTTTAAATAAAATAAAATAAATGATCGATGCAATAATTAAAAGGGGGAAAAATATGAAGGGGCCGTCAAATTTTATATTTTAAATAAATTTAAATTTTAGAAAATTACACAAAATACCATTATCGAAAGAAAGTGCAATGTTTAAACTGAAGATAATTAAAAAGAAAATTTATCACTTTTGACTTTGTGTTGGGACCGAACGAATTTTTTTATGTTTTGTAAATTTGAAGAAATAATAATAATAAAAGTTTATTATACTGAAATTTAAAAAAAGGGGGGGGGGGTAAATGCGGTTGCCCTCTCTGCGGCACATTGAAGAGTCTCTTTCAACCTCCTCAGACCATCAAAATGAAAATCGCATATTTTGGTGAATATTGTGCACACGGCACACGGTATAAGTTACTGAGATACTCTAGTTTTCTTTTTTTTTTCTAAATCACATCGCAGTCAAACGACGCAAAACTACTCATTGACAATTTTTTTCGGTGGAAAAAGGAAACAAGCAAATGCACAGGACTAAAATGTAATTGTACAAGCTGTTTTGCAGAGAAAAGGCACCGTTTTGTGTCGAAAATCAACGGGAATTTCTTATAGCCCGCGGAAAATTGAAGTACATCAAACGATATATTTTACAGCTATACTTTATACAGCTATATTTTATAATTTATAAAAGTACAGCAGTTTTCTGAATTAAAGGAATCAAAGGAAATTACAGCTCTCTTTACTTGTACTTTTATTATGCTTTTTTTATTTGTAAAAATTAACCTTTATCTCACAGGTTTTTACTTCCTTTTACGTAGTAAAGGAAGTATTGTGATCGCGAAAAAAAATCACTCAAATTTGAGTCTAAATTTTGATTTTGCTCACCCCCGAATGAATGTTTAGTAGTTTTTTCGACCTGTCAGCACGTGTATATGTACCTACCAACATATAAGCAGCCGAAAAATCCTTTTCAACGACCCCCGAGTTAATTACGACGAGTTTTCTCGTGACGTCTGTATGTACGTGTGTGCGTATGTATGTATGTGGGTCGCATAACTCAAAAACTATATGCCGTAAAAGCTTCTAGCTTGGTATGTAGGCTCTGAGGATGGTCTAATTGTGCACCTCCCCTTGTGGTTGCATTCGAATGTTCCCAAGGGGTTGTTTTACCCCTTTTTTGGGGTAAATCAGTGTTAATTTCAATGCAGACTCAAGGGATATGAATTGGCGCGACCACTTGGCGATATGTCGCCAAGCTTTTGGTCGCCGTTTGACGCCAAGTTGGCGACAAATTTGGCGAAAATTTTTTTTTTTGAATTTGGGTTCAATTTGGCGCTATTGGAGGTATTTTGTGAAAAATACCTCCAATAGCAAATCAGCTATAATAGAAAAATCAGCAATATTTAGAAAATTAACCATTGTAAAATATTTTTTGCATTGTCTCGTGGCAGATTAAAGGAGTAAATGTTTGAATTGTTACCTTGCTCACTCCAAGCACTTTTTTAACACTTAAGGCAACTACTAAGAAATTTACACGTAAAAGGAAGTAGTGTGTGATCCATACCAGGTTTTTTTTTTCATTTTTTGCGTCATGTAAATTTAAGTTTTGATTTTGAAGTATTCTATTAACAATATTATTTTTTGTTAAGCTGTCATATGAAACTAAAAATAAACAGATCGAAGCAAAAGTTTTAATTTTGCCTATTAATAACTCCGAAGCTTGTTTAGTAACCATATTCCTCGATTCTAGAAGTACCTTTAGAAAAATTGGTGTTATGACTTTAACAGAGGCTGACTTATGTTAATTAAAAAAAGGGGATAATTTTATATGCTTTAATAACTGTCTGAAACGTTTTTCAATCATTTGTTTCGAATGAGTTGCATACTTTTAAACGATTCTAAAATAAGAAGAAAAACTCAGTTTTTGTTGTATATTTTCCCTCTCATTTTTAATCAATTTAAGAGACATAGCATGAAAAGAGTTATTTTCTATTGATCACTAGTTTAATTCGGTTATTCGCGTCAAGCTTACAATGATTCATTTAATGAAATTTTATCACTTGAAATCGTAAAACTACAAAGATAGTATTTGAAAAGCTCGCATACCAGACGAACTTTTTCTCTCCCGACTTCTCATTTCTGCTAAAATACAGCTGTTAGTCCAGTCATATTAGACATTAAATTTGCAAATCGCGATGTAGTTCTGATATTTTAATACGTAGTTTGGGTCACCTAGAGTAGTCTAAATCTAAGTTTGCAGTTTTCAAAACCCTGTGCTCGCGGCGTAACTCACGAAAAACTAAAATTTCCCGATTTTTATGAGTTTTTTCTTTATAACGACTAAGCTATAAAACTTTTGATTAAACGTGTGAATAATCATTTTAAAGAACACTAAATTTGGAACAATTTAAGCTGAAGTGGATCTCTGTAGGACCAACGGTTAGGAGATATTGCATTCCGAAAATTGGCCATTTTTTGCGAAAAGTGAAAAAATTACGCTCTGATCATATTTCGGACTTAATATCGATATGAATTACTACTCTACAAGAAACAAAACGGACAGGAAGTTACTGCAAATTTTAATGGCTTTCATTTAAGCCTCCAAAAAAGTCTGTAGAATCAATATTTCATTTAAAATCATTTTTTAAAAAAACGTAAATTTTGATTATTTTGAGAAATTAAAGAAATTGCTTCTGACAAGAAGAAAGGAGGACTGGACGATTAAGAAAAAAAAAATGCTTAGAATGGTATAAAAAAGGGTAACACTATATTATAATGTTATTTTCATAATTAAGAAAAATCTTACAGGTCAACTTCGACATACGTACAGCATGTCCTAATGTACTGTATACGACTTACGCAAAACTGAGAAAAAGTTTCGACTATTTTTAGTTTTTTCTTTATAACTCCTAAAGAATGTAACTTTTGATGATACATGTGAATACCCAATTTAAAAAACGATAAATTTGAAACATTTTAAGCTCAAATAGAGCTCTGTAAGACCAACGATTTAGGAGATATTGCATTTCGATTTTTTTACGCTTTGACCACATTTCGGAAAAATACCGACATTAATTTTTACTCCTCAAGAAACAAAATGAACATGAAGTTACAGTAAATTTTATAGGCTTTCAGTTAAGCTCAAAAAGAAGTCTGTAGGTTAACTTTTTACTTTGCAGTAGCGAAAGAAACAAATATCTGTTCTAGTGAAAAAATGCAAAATTTTTTTGATTATACATGTGAATAATCATTTTAAATAACACTAAATTTGAAACAATTTAAGCACAAGTGAAGCTCTTTAAGACTAATAGTTAAGGAGTTATAAAGGAAACAATGAAAAAATTCGGAAAATTTCGCAGTTTTTCGCGAGTTACGAGGCAAGCACAAGTTTTAGAAAACTGCAAACAGATTTACACTACCCTAGGGGACCCAAATAACATTAAAAAATCCAAACTACACTGCGATTTTGTGAATTTAGCCCTTTTCTTCGCACATTATGACTGAACTATGCGACTTATATGCAAGGGCATTTTTGATCCATAAAATTTTAACAAAATATTTACGATTTGCAAATTAGCTCCAAACTATGAAAGGTGATTTCTTTTATTGTCAGTTCTTAAAAATAAAAAATAATAATAATAAAAGGGGAATGGTGCACTTTTTCTCTTCAGAAAAAAATAATTTTTATAGCAATAATATCCAGAAATTTTACAAAACTACTATTCAAAATTTTCTTGCATTAATTTTGAAGAATCATTCTCTCACCTTTTCCACTGCTATAATGCATCTCTGTATATGGCGTAGGTTGGAATGGTGAATAATTCAAGGGAGAACCCCCCCCCCCTATATGATGAGACCAGGGCAGCCAAATTCTCAACACCCCCCCAGATATTTCAGCTAGCGACGGCCCTGCCTGAGGAACACGATTAAATAACATTCGACTGTGATGACAAACGACGAGACACAGATGTCCTCTTTTCCATGCTAATGCGAATAATACAGCTTTCACAGAAGCGTAAACATGCACATTAATTCTCGATGACTTTACGTTACTTTTGCTGCGCACTTTGATTCAGTTATGAATCATTTGTGCTGCCGTCGTTTCTGCGCACGCCCCAAGTCTCTTTAGACTGTATCTAACTCTCTCGTGCGGTTATATTTCAACCACAAAACCGGGTAAATTCCGTTTTTTGTTTCTCCAACTTGGTAATTCACGGAATAGTTCCGTTTTTTCAAGGAAAAGTTCTGTTTTGAAACGAAAACGGAAATTTACTGTTAAAATCCGTAAAAATCTTCCTGAAAATTCAGGTTTTTTTTAACAGTGTAGGGGAGAGTGGTAATGAATGGGCCATGGTGATGAATGAGCCACTAACAAAATATGAAAAAGTATTTGCATGAATTTTTTTTTGATGCCACCAATAGATGTAGCTATTTGTTCTACTAAACTCATCCAATTTTCATTCGTTTGCGCTGAGCCATTTTTAAACTAGAGTGGCATGGTCAAGAATCTGACTGAAAAATAAGTTTTTCCCTTTTTAGTAAAACATTTCCTAGCTAAAATGTACCAAGTATTTCACTGCATACATATGTATAAGTTAGTCTTTCCATATCTATAAACTAATCTTAAGATGTATTTTGATGTTATCTAAATTCAATGTACTCAAAAAACCTAAATGTATTCCAAAAGTATAGGTGGGCTGAATGGGCCACTATGTCATGGTTTTGAATGGGCCACCTAAATATTGTTTTTCTTCCTTTTCTTTGGATTT
Organism: Uloborus plumipes; assembly: GCA_038373865.1. NCBI lineage: Eukaryota > Metazoa > Arthropoda > Arachnida > Araneae > Uloboridae > Uloborus > Uloborus plumipes. The sequence goes on along the minus strand of JAXGGA010009193.1, from coordinate 10,531 downwards.
TCGCATTAATATGAAACACAACTGACTGTCATAGATAAAGATTATTGTCGTCAAAATAGGTTTGTAATGACTTTTAAATATAATTTGCAGATCTGTATTATATTCCTCTCGTACAATAGACCTCTGGTCGCAGTGCATGGCTTGAAAAAGCCCCCCTCTCTCCTTCATAGTATATTCCTCACAGTACAATTTCATTTTCTTTCTTGGTAACTTAAGTTAGATATTTCTTATTCCCGATGTCTAGTAAATTTAAAAAAAAAAATTTGAATTTTGACAAGTTTGAAAATGAAGATGAAGTTTTTGAAAGTTATTTTTTATATTATTTTTGAAATGTATAAATTTTGTTAAATCATAGTATGTATTATCTGTTATTTTTTATATATATTTGATGTTATTTATTTCTTACAATCTCATTATTTAGTCATTTTTTTGCTACAATTGGTATGCATCAGTTTTATTTTAATTGCATCAGTTTTGATGTTTATATAATTTTAAATCAGTATGATTTTGTATCATCATGTCAAGTGCAACATTTATTTTGTCATATTCAGCAAATAAAATAATAAATCCACATGTTTTCATTGAATTCATTTAGTGGCCCATTCATTACCTTCGATGGCCCATTCAACCCCATAGGTGGGGTTGAATGGGCCAAATTTCAAAATTTTTATTTTCTATTATAATTCATTATAGACAGGTGATAATCCAACTTTTATGACTTTTTTAGATAGCCAGATAAGTAAAGTAACTAAAACACCAATTTAGAGTTAAAACAAAGTGTTAGAAAAAATTACGAAAATTCAAAACCAAAAAGTGGCCCATTCATTACCACTCTCCCCTACTTGTTCTAAAATGACAATAATACATGGACTACAGTGTTTTTTCACGAATATTGCATATACTAAACGAAATTACACTTATTTTTCTAACAGGTGGTAGCATCAGTTTAAATTCAACAAAAAGTGGACTACCGTGGTTTCCCCCCCCCCCTGACCCTTCAAATAGAGTCTTTAAGTGTGTGTTTGCGGGGGCGGGGGGGGGGGGGTAAATTATTTTGGTTAACTTTTAGTATTGCTTCATCTTTCAGTATACAGTGAAGCACCGTTCATACGTTTCTCTTTTGTATGATTTTATCATTTATACGTTTTTTCAAACGGTCCCAGTAGAGTCCAATACATGATAACGTATATCTATTACACTGCGATGCAAAAGTTTAGACAAAATGCAAATATGTGAATAAAAAGAAAACTATTCAACGAAATACTTTCAAATTTCTACTGCTGGTACACAATATGGTCCCCAATACGTGTCTGGAATTCTTATAACTATAACTAGAATCAAATTTTGGATATTACAAAAGATATTTTTTTACATTGTTGCAAAAGTTTAGACAATAGTCAGATTTTATGCAAATATCCCTTGAAATGTGATTGGTGAAGGAAATGCGGGACTGTATTATTCATTTATAAAGTGCAGAGATTGCTGAATAAATAATCAAAATCTCAAAAGCTCTTTAGTTCTCATGTAAAGATGAGAAAGTTTGAAAGTCGAAATTTGAAAATGAACCTACTTTATTAATTTTTTGTCTTTTAAATCGGCTCTAGAATGGCAGTACATTGTTTTTTACTTTATGGAGAGCAAATTGAGACATGCGTATCGATCAAAAAGTCCAAGAAAAATTATATTTCTTAAAGATGAAGGAATTGAAAAAACGGCTCAGACTGACGATTCGCCCCTTAATCCTACAAAACTTCAACTTGGGTCAAAAACAGCACGTGTCAGCATAAGTAGATGAACAACTGAATCGGAATGCCTAAGAAAAACAAAGAATTGTGCTTGAGCCTTTTCAGACAGAGTGTCCCAAATAAGTCAGATTTTATTGGTAAAAGCAGCACAGCATATGATCATCGGATATTTCTCAAGTCCCGCGAAAAGAATTATAATCCATCTAGGCCATCCCAATTTTAATAATTTGTATCAGAGAAAGTAGCATTAATTTTTTAGTCACGATGATACATATGCTGCTTTTCACATTAAAATCTGGCTTATTTGGGACCCGTTGTCCGAAAAGGCTCAGGCACAATTCTTTGTTTTTTTTTTATGCATTCCAATTCAGTTGTTCATCTACTCATGTTGTCACGTGCTGTTTTTGACCCAAGTTGAAGTTTTGTAGGATTAAGGGCCGAATCGTCAGTCTGAGCCGTTTTTTCAATTCCTTTATCCTTAAGAAATATAATTTTTCTTGGACTTTTTGATCGATATGCATGTCTGAATTTGCTCTCCACAAAGTAAAAAACAATGTACTGCCATTCTAGAGCCGATTTAAAAGACAAAAAATTAGTAAAGTAGGTTCATTTTCAAATTTCGGCTTCCAAACTTTCTCATCTTCTTTACACGAGAACTACAGAGCTTTTGAGATTTTTATTATTTATTCAGCAATCTCTGCACTTTATAAATGAATAATAAAGTCCCGCATTTCCTCCACCAATCACATTTCAAGGGATATTTGCATAAAATCTGACTATTGTCTAAACTTTTGCAACAATGTAAAAAAATGTCATTTGTAATATCCAAAATTTGATTCCAGTTGTAGTTTTAAGAACTCCAGACACGTATTTGGCACCATATTGTGTACCTGCAGTAGAAATTTGAAAGCATTTCGTTGAATAGTTTTCTTTTTATTCACATGTTTGCATTTTGTCTAAACTTTTGCATCGCAGTGTATACGTTTTTTCATGTGTACGCTTTTTTCATGCAGTCCCTTACAAAACGTATAAACGGTGCTTCATTGTTTTTAAATTCAAAAGAAATTCTAGAAAAACCAAATTCTACTGGCAAGGTTATATTGTAAATTTTCTACCTTTTATTTTGCAAAATAAATTGGCAACACTTAAAACGCTCGTTTCGTCTTCCAATCATTCTGAAGTGTCTTTTGGATATTAGATTCTTTAATTCTTGAATTGGCTTGAGGTTGTTGAAATCTTTCTCTCTCTCTTTACATTATAATATTCTATGCATTTTAATTAATAGGAGCAATCTTATAATGCTATGACCATAAAAAGTGGGAGTTTTTAAACGTTTAGATTTGAACTAATGCTTCTTGTTGCGCGCTGGTGTAAAAGAACATTAAAAAGCATTTCAGCCCTCCCCCCTCAAAATTAACTCGTTTATCAATTCATCTAGAGCAAGGTCTCTGTCGCTCAATCGTATAGCACGTTCGGCTGTTAACTGAAAAGTTAGTATTTTAAACCCACTCGGTAGAGTGCTATGTTTTTTACTTTTTTTTAAAAAGGTAGTCACGTGAGTGGCAGACAGAACCTAGGTTGTTACTGAATAACACAAGTTTATAATAAAAAGTACATTAAAACAACAAATCGAATTAAGTTTCAGTTAATACCGTTAAATTTATCAATTCAACACTTTACACTTAAATGTAAGCTGATGTCATTCAATACTGCCGTCCTACGAAAGTCCTATTTCCAAGGGGGAAAATGTTGAAAAAAAAAACTGGAAGCCATAAATTGTTAACCTTCATAAGTGCTGTTATATTTGGGGAAAAAAAGCTTTAGCTTATGCTCATAAGTGGAACCCTGCAAGAACAAAATTTTCAATTTCTTTGAATAAATAAATAAAAAAACAATCTTGTGAAGACTGCAGCAAAATTTGGATTTAGACCCTTTTAAATTATTATGGCAGAATAGCACCATACTGCCATGCTAAGCACAAAAGTAGCATCTGCACTTTTTAACAAAATTGAGTTATCGCCACCAGGTGGCTCTTTGCGACGTATTTTACCCCCCCCCCCCAAAAAAAAAGAAAAAAAATTATATAGTCATTTCTGTACCTCAGAACCAGAACGACGTAAGTCCAAAAATGGCGATTTCACTTTTTTGCTTCATCGTATGTAGAATCTTATTCCACATCGACCCATTAAAACAGCATTCTATAAGACAAATTCCTTCACAATTATTTAGCAGCGTGAAAAGAGCGCAAGTTCCATCCTTTGCATGTATCCAACAATCGTTTTCGCTCTCTACTGAAAAATGACGATAATGGACTTACGTTAGTCTGGTTCTGAGGTACAGATCTAAGAACGGGAAACATTTTTTGAAAAATTCTGAAAAGTTACATCTGAATCAAATACATGGTGGCGCAAAACTTTGAAGAGTTATATCTCAGCTTGAGCTCGACTACAGATACCACTTTTGCGCATAGAACGGCAGCATAGCTTCTGGTGGTTTCTGACGAGGCTCAATGCGACTTGAAAGGGCATGATTATTTTGAACCAGTTCAATCATTAATTTTAATTATAATTTTTCTCAATTTTTAGTAGCTATAGAAATATTTTAGCACACTGTAAAAAATGAATGTTGTTTTTACAGTATGATACAGCTAATTTTACAGTAACAAACTGTAAAAATTGCTATTCTACTTTTACAGTACTAGACTATAAAATTGCTAGTTTTATAGTAACAAACTGCAAAAATTGCTAATTTTACAGTAATATATTTTAAATTTTCTACTTTTACAGTACTAGACTATAAAATTGCTAGTTTTATAGTAATAAACTGTAAAAATTGCTAATTTTACAGTAGTAAAATATAAATTTTCTACTTTTACAGTACTAGACTGTAAAATGGCTAGTTTTATACGTAGTAACAAACTGTAAAATTGCTAATTTTAGTTTATTACCGTGCATATTACAGTTTTAAACTGGAACCTCTGCTGCCAGTATTATACTGTTGTTTGTACAGAACAACACAGCTAAATTTTACGGCAATAAACTGTAAAAATTCTAACTTTACCGTACGAAACTGGAAAGTTACTAGTTTTACAGTTTATTACAGTGAAATTTAACGGTCTTACAATGGACCCTCTGCTACCAGTATTATACTGTAATAATAACAGTTCATTTTTTGCAGTGCAGTTTTCCGAAGTCTTATGCCAATAGACACAACTAACACTATTAAAATATGAGAAAGGTTTGTTAATAATCAAATTATATTTTTAAAAAACTAACAAGAAGTTCTGTCAAGAACTAAACGAGCCTACTTTCCCGTACATCGACATCGGCATTCTCGCATCTGATCATTGGTATACGCCCAAAATGTCGCGGCCGAAATGTCGTGGGCCAAAATGTCGCGGCCAAAATGTCGCTGGGAAAAAATGTCGCGGGCCAAAATGTCGCGGGTCAAAATGTCGCCGGTCCAAAATGTCGCCGGGCCAAAATGTCGCGGTCTAAAATGTCGCTGGTCAAAATGTCGCCGGTCCAAAATGTCGCCGGGCCAAAATGTCGCGGTCTAAAATGTCGCTGGTCAAAATGTCGCCGGTCCAAAATGTCGCGAGCAAAAATGTCGAAGGTCCAAAATGTCGTGGGCCAAAATGTCGCCGGTCCAAAATGTCGTGTGTCCGAAATGTCGCCGGTCCAAAATGTCGCGTGTCCGAAATGTCGCCGGTCAAAAATGTCGCGTGTCCAAAATGTCGCCGGTCAAAAATGTCGCGTGTCAAAAATGTTGCCGGTCAAAAATGTCGCGTGTTCAAAATGTCGCGTGTTCAAAATGTCGCGTGTCCAAAATGTCGCCGGTCAAAAATGTCGCGGGCAAAAATGTCGCCAGTTCAAATGTCGTCAGACAAAAATGTAGAAGATCCGACATTGATAGTACCAAAAATTAAATTATATGAAAAGGCTTTTTTACACCAAATTAGCAAAAGATTGCTAATTGCTGTTGATGAACGTGTGCGTTAATGATAGAATGGACTAAAATTTTTGAAAAATACTAAAAAAAAAATTACCCTTTCGGCTTGTAACCGTTTCGAACGTTTTCCAAGAAACAAATAGTTATCAAACAAGCGTCCGTTATTTATTTACAATAGCTTATTTCACCGTGACTCGCTATCTACCAACTTAAAAACGAATAGATTAGCAGCTCAAGCCAAGTTTAATTGATATCGAAAGGAAAATTTATGTGTTAAAAAAGAAGTTGAAGAAATGTGAAATGAATAAGACAGATATACAATGTTTGACATTTGTTTTTGTTAAAATTTCTTACATAATCGAAAGCAAGTCTATATAATTTAAATGATAGAGGTGTTTTTATTTTCTTCTTCATAAAATGTGTAAAAGAAAGTATTGGATCAGTGAAAAATTGTCAGTTTGGAAGAATTTACACGTTCTGATGTGTGCTGAATTCAATTTTATCGTTTATTTATTTGGGGTGACTCTACCACAAAACTTACTGCGTAAATTGGAATGAAATTCGGTACATACATATACCAACGAATATGTGGTTCAGTGCTGATTGGTTTTTGCCGCTAGTTCTTCCAAGTTTTTACATGCAAGAATGTAATGGAACGTTTTCAGCATAGCGTGATTACTATGTCTGAAGAAGGTTCAGACGAAATCAAATAAAAATTGGCCCATAAGAAGCCTTCAGAAGATACGCCACATCATCGAGGAAGCAGAGCAATTGAACTTTTTATTTTTCATTATTTGTGAGTGATGTATATCAAGAAGTAATGCAAGTATTCAGACAAAATTTTGTTTGTAGAAGAATCTTAAAGGTAGAGATGCTTATTCATTTCTGGCGTTAATCAGCTCAGACATAGTACTGTACCTTCGTTACAATCAGTATTTAAATGTGGAGTTGAATATAATACCATTTCTTCTCTTGAAATTTCACCTCCCCTTCCACCACTTAGTTGTTTCAAAGAAAGCAATAATTACATGAACTAATTTGATTTCAAACGTCCCCAATAACTCTTAAAGAAAATGTTCTAGAAGAAAATTGCCGGCTACGCGGTGATTAAACGGTATTCCGTTTTTGCAAAAGGCAAAAAAAAAAAGCCTTTACAGCAAATTTATTTGTTTAATTTCTTTGTGTGAAAAAAAGAAATAATCCTAAATATACTTTAAAAAAAACTAAAAAATACGCTTTTAGAGTAAATCAAATTCAAAAGAAGATTTTGAAAACTGTTGAATATCCGCTAAGTTTACTTGCACTTATAATATGCATTTTGTGGACGATCGATGCCCTACTCAGAACTAATGGCAAATGCACTTATTATGCATCAACATGCAATATAGTTTAGCCTTTAGTAATAATAATGGTTTTTAACATATTACTTTTACGTTTGTAAAGAACGTGAATTTTATCTTTGACTCACAAGGGGACCTTACAGGTTATCACTCACCGATTTTGATGAGTTTTATATATTATGTAGAGGGACCAACCCTAAGTATTTTAGCAAAAATATATTCCTCAATGCGCCTTTGTTTTTGAGATATAACGATCCAAAGTTCAGCTCGAAGTTGTTACAGAGGTACGGTTGAGCAGTGGGCACAACAGCGGCCGTAGCCCAGTGAGCAAGGTCCCCCACTCCGACCGCTGGAGGTCTGGGGATCGAGTCCCGTGAATTAACAATATTAAAAATTGAAAAAAAAATTTCTTTTCTAAATGAATAAATAAATAAAATAAAAATTAATAATTAAACGATTTTCCATTAACTATCGAATTTTTTTCGATATTAAAGAAAAAAAAATACGTCACGGGACTCGATCCCCAGACCTCCAGCGGTCGAAGTGGGGGACCTTGCTCACTGGGCTACGGCCGCTGTTGTGACCACTGCTCAACCGTACCTCTATAATAACTTCGAGCTGAACTTTGGATCGTTATATCTCGGAAACTAAGGCGCATTGGGGCATATCCTTTTGCTAAAATACTTAGGGTGGGTCCCTCTACATAATATATAAAACTCATCAAAATCGGTGAGTGACAACCTGTAAGGTCCCTTGTCAGAGTTACATACCTACAAACAAACAAACAAAAAACAAACAAACCCACATGTGAAACTAATAAAAGCGTATTAAAAAGGAAGAAATTTAGCGTCCCTGGGCCCTAGTACAGCCCTGAATAAACTATGGCATTATTTTGGTACTTAAATAATTTAAGCGTTAGAAGAAATCAATTTAGTTACATTTTTGTTAATAAATTAAGCTAATTTTCTAAACTGTTACGTTTAAAAAAAGTTACTAAACAGGTGTATTTATCATATCGTGATAAGCTTATTAGTAAAATTGAGCTACATAATTAAGCTGCATTGAATTTGTGAATTGCTGGAAACATTAAATCTGTACTATGCACTTAGTGTCATTTAGGAACGGCTATATTTTGGACTGGAAACATTTTGTACCAGCGGCCTTTCGGACCGGCGCGGCGTTATTTTGGACCGGCGACATTTTGGCCCGGCGACCTTTTTGACCGGCGACATTTTGGACTGGCGACATTTTGGCCCGGCGACATTTTTGACTGGCGACATTTTGGCCCGGCGACATTTTTGACCGGCGACATTTTTGACCGGCGACATTTTTGACCGGCGACATTTTTGACCGGCGACATTTTGGCCCGGCGACATTTTTGACCGGCGACATTCTGGCCCGGCGACATTTTGGCCCGCGACATTTTGGGCAGACGATATTTTGGACCGGCGACATTTTGGCCCGCGATATTTTAGCCCGCGACATTTTGGCTCGGCGACATTTTGGACCGGCGACATTTTGGCCCGCGACATTTTAGCCCGCGACATTTTGGCTCGGCGACATTTTGGACCGGCGACATTTTGGCCCGCGACATTTTAGCCCGCGACATTTTGGCTCGGCGACATTTTTGCCGCGACATTTTGGCCCGCGACATTTCGGCCGCGACATTTTGACCCCAAACCCTTCTTTACTCTGAGGACTAAGGTAAAAATGCCTTTGCATTTGACAAAATAGTATCAATTAGGGGTGGAAACAGTTCCGCCATCAGTGAGCTTCAATACTTCTGCCTTCCACGGAACTGATCTACTGACTAGCAACATTTTCGTCCATATTAACAAGGAGCTCCAAAAATTAAATTGGCTTAAACTTTGTTTTTTTCTCAAGAAACTTCAACTTCGGAAAAGAGTTTACCTACAGTACCAATCCATTCCTCTTCTGCAGAAGTTGGTCCGTCAAGTTTTGCGACTATATGACTTAATATCTGCTCGTTGATGTGAAGCCAGCAGAAAGAAAGATCTAACAAGAAGTTCTGTCAAGAACTAAACGAGCCTACTTTCCCGTACATCGACATCGGCATTCTAGCATCTAATCAATATTCTCTTAATTATCTGAAACTGAAAACTATGTCAAACATACCTCGATAGCACTTAAAGCTGATTTCTAAAAGCAAAATATACCCCTCTCATCAGATGAAATAGACACGTAAAAAGTAAATGAACGAGTAAATAAAGTTTTGTCGCACCTTTTAAAGAATGTAACTGTTATAGTTCTTCCGTAGAAAAATTCCACAATCGTTTTCAAAAGAAAAAAAAAATAAACAAATAAAATAAAAGTACAAAGAACTTCAAAACACATTTTATCAAAGAAAGAAAAAAAAACTCGTTCGTTAATAAAATGTCTTGAATTTCATTTTTAATCCGTTGCCAGTTGTTAAATATAAATCAAGAATAAAATGCTCTCGTGAATGAAAAATTTTTGTTAACAAAAAAAAAAAATATCGTCTGCCAAAAAAAAAATCATAATAATAATAAATTAAACAAAACAAATAAATAAATAAACAAAAGATCGTCTGCCCAGTCAGTCATTTTTTTCTGAGCCTGCATTTCCGCCATGTCTGCGGAGTCGGAGTCGGAATCAGAGTCCTCACAGAAGATTATTCAGAAAAGTACTTTACAATACATTATTTATCAAAACCATTTTCTTACAAAGTTAGTTTGAAGGAAATCCGCCTTGAAGTTCAGAATCAACATTCAATTTAAATTTCTCCGTAGGCGCTCATGTTAAAATTTTTTCTGAACGGTTCATCATTGAACGAAAAATTGTTCAAATTGAAAAGTGAAATATAGGAAGGAGCCTCTCCGAGATCTTTCGAACAAAAAAAGTTTATTCAATTCCGACGGTTCACTTAAAAGTTATTAGGTGGGGAAAAGTTGTTTGAACGGTTCAATGTTGAACGAAAAAAATGTTCAAATTGAAAATTTAAATACGGTAATGAAGCATCCTTGCCGAGATCTTTCGAACAAAAAAAAGTTTGTTCAAATCGGACTGTTCATTCAAAAGTTAGTATCGCGGGACCGGTTTTTTGAACGGTTCAATGTTGAACGAAAAAATTGTTCAAATCAAAAATGTAGGTACGGGAATGAAGTAGCCTTGAAAAGATCTTTCGAACAAAAAAAAGTTTGTTCAAATCGGACTGTTCATTCAAAAGTTAGTATCGCGGGACCGGTTATTTGAACGGCTCAAAGTTGAACCAAAAATTGTTCAAATCAAAAAATCAAATATGGGAATGAGCTGTACTCGCCGAGATCTTTCCAACAAAAAAAAGTTTGTCCAAATCGGAGTGTTCATTCAAAAGTTATTAGGGGGGGACAGACCGACCGACCGACCGACAGACAGACACACAAATTCCCCATCTCAATACCCTACTTTCAAATTTTTAATTTTTCGATTATTTATTTCATTTTTTTGTTTCTTTTTGACTTTTTTTTACTTGGC